>JAFIRS010008341.1:0-17842 GCA_018342105.1 Gonioctena quinquepunctata
ATGTTTTTTTTTTAAATGTTGTCACTGTGATTTATTCCTAAAAATAAAGACCTGTTCTATTCTATATATATATATATATATATATATATATATATATATATATATATATATATATATATACATTTACTTCTGGCCCTTCATAATAAGATTTATATATTTTCGGTTTTTCTGGTAAAAATTAATGATGTAATTTCCTTCCATTATCCACTTGCTTATTTTCTAATTAGAAATATCCCCCCTCTTCATGAAATTGACGGGTTTTTAAATTTTCGAATCCATGGCTGAATTGACCAAATTATAAATAACAGCTAGGTGTATAAAACTTCATCAGAAATTTCCTCTTTAAAATTAAAAAAATAAACAAGCCTTTGTGGCCCTGCAGATTAACACTTGGAGAAGGAAGTTCACCACTTTCTAAAAGTTCGAAGTGCATGCAAGGGACAGTTAAAATGCAAAAATCAACAGCCCCGGGGAGTTCTAAACCATATTATAAAAAAAAAAACTTCCCAATGGGATAATTGTACATACCCTGTACATAAGATATTAGGAACAGAAAAGAAAGGGCGTGTGAAGGATAAATTTTTTCATTTAATCTAAATTCCTCCTCAATGACCCCATGTTGGGAAGGTAAGTTACCTCTATGACCCCGAGCCCTTTCTGATCTGTAATCATTGGATCAGGTGCCTCTGGTAATTCTTGTTCCCCAAAAACCATACAAATTACGAGCCTTTTTAAAGATTTCCTGACCGATTACCTGCCTCTCAGAAACTGCCCGCTAATTGTTTTTTGAAAAAAAAACCCGATTTGTCATATGTTTATCTTAAAAAAGTCTAGAGCCACTTATCCCTTCCCAGGTGCGGGCCCATTCCGATGGCATGGCTAAAACCCCCCACATATAGACATGCCTCCAGAAACAAAAAAAAAAATCTGTGCAGGAAAATAATTCTGTGTTATTTTGCAGAGAGTTTTGGTGTAAGAAGTGTACACTGTATAAACGAATTCGATTTGGGAGGTGTCCGGGTGGTTCCCTCTCCTTTTTTTGGGAGGGGGCATAAAATCCTCATGGATCTTAAACAGCAGTGTGGATACCCGTTAAAACCACCCTCTCTTTACCCGGAACTATCGGATGGGACATTGCATCGGGTAAAATAAAATAATAATCTCTTTATTTTAGATTGATCTGACAACCACAGGGGCGGAGTACAAATGAAAAAGAGGAAAACGTCAATTACAATATTAAAAAAAAAAAACTATTAAGATAGATAATAGAAAAATCAATTTAAACGGTTTCTTCACATAAAGATTCAATATAAAATTGAACCAGAGAAAGGAAAGATCTCAGGTGAAAAAAAACACTTTCCCGGGAAATCCATGGCGTTAAGTATTCACCTGAAAATCCATGCATACTTCCATAAAATATCAATGGACATTGAATGCAAATGTTTCTTTCTGATAAGCTCGATTATGTTTAATTTAAATTAAGTGTTCACTAACAATCCAATACCGGTTTCAGGCTTCTTGGCCTCATCAGTCGGATAGTCAAAGCCAAAGTCCCAAAAAACTCTGGCAAGTGGGGCCGCGTAAAAAATCATGATCTTGAACACCTATAGATGCGCGGAAAAAAATAAACTTTAACTGGGGCCTAGTGACGAAAAAAGGCCCCCACCCATAGGTTTCTAAATAAAAGATTCCTTCTCAGTAGAATTGCTTAAACCCCTCTAGCTATAGTGAGGGGATAATTGCCATTTAAGTGGAATGAATAAAAAAATCGAATTTAACGGTTTTTTTTCCCTAAAGGATTCAATATAAAATTGAACCAGAAAAGGTAGATCTCAGGTGAAAACAACTACTTTCCTGGCCCAAGAGCGTTGAATGATATTCACCTGAAAAAACCTGCATCTTCCATAAAATATCAATGGACTTGAATGCAAATGTTTCTTTCTGATAAACCGGGTTTATGTTTAATTTTAAATTAATGTTCACCTAACAATCCATACGGTTTCAGGCTTCTTGGCCCTCATCAGTCAGGAGTAGTCAACCAGCCAAAAATCCAAAGAACTCTGGCTGAATGAGACACGTAAACAAAATCTCGATCTTGAACACCTATAGGTACGCGGAAAAGATAAACTTTAACTGGCGGTCCTAGTGACAGAAAGAAACACTCCGAAAATCCCACCTCGATAGGTTTCTAAATAAAAGATTCCTTCTCAGTGGAATTGGCAAGCCGCCTAGATATATTTAGAGATAATTGCCATGGAAGTGGAATGAATAGAAAATCAATTTAAACGGTTTCTTCACATAAAGTTCAATATAAAATTGAACAGAAAGGTGATCTCAGGTGAAAACAACTACTTTCCTGGCAAATCCATGGGAAACGTTGAATGATATTCACCTGAAAATCCATGCATATTCCATAAAATATCAATGGACATTGAATGCAAATGTTTCTTTCTGATAAGCTCGATTATGTTTGAATTTTAAATGTGGGAGATTTTGGGTGTTTCTTTCTTGTCACTAGGTACGCCAGTTAAAGTTTATCTTTTCGGTACCTATAGGTTTAAAAATCGATGATGGTTTTGTTTACGTTGTGTCTCACTTCAGCCAGAGTTCTTTGGACTTTTGGCTGGTTGACTACTCTACTGATGAGGGCCAAGAAGCCTGAAACCGGTATGCGATGTTAGGTGAACACGACTTAAATTAAACATAATCGAGTTATCAGAAAAACATTTGCATTCAATGTCCATTGATATTTTATGGAAGTATGCATGGATTTCAGGTGAATATCATTCAGCGTTCTCGTGGTATTTCCAGGAAAGTAGTTTTCACCTGAGATCTACCTTCTCTGGTTCAATTTTTTGAATCGTAAAATTAAATTTGACTATTCATCCCTTACCATTCTATCTTATTGCTAGCGGTTCCACCCTACTGAAAAGGGAAACTTTTTGCTATCGGGGGAGATTTCGGAGTGTTTCTTTTGTCACTAAATGAGTTAAAGTTTATCTTTTCGGTCCTATAGGTGTTACAAGATCGATGATGGTTTTTTCGTTGTTCTCACTTCAACCAGGAGTTCTTTGGACTTTTGGCTGTTGACTCTCGTACGATGAGGGCCAAAGCCTGAAACCGGTGATTGTTAGGTGAACATTAAATTAACTATTCGAGCTTATCAAAAAAATTGCATCAATGTCCATTATATTTTATGGAAGTGTCTGGATTTTCAGGTGAATAAACATTCACGTTCTTTTGCCGGAAAGTGTTTTTTCACCTGAGATCTACCTTTCTGGTTCAATTTTTTATTAATCCTTTATGTAAAAAACCTTTTAAACGATTTTCTTTCATTCCCTTCACGGAAATTTTCTCTCAAGATAGATAATGTCAATAGTTGTAAAATCGAAAATGGTTAAAAAAATATGTATATAAAAACATAAACAGATGTATACCAACATAAATATAATAATAAATAATTCCTTCCTATATACATATGTATTGGATTACAGATAAAACTCATCTATCTGTAGCAGTTCTTTTGACAGGAGAAGTTGCTTCAGTCTTGATTTAAAATATGTACATTTTCAAATTTTCATGTTATGGGGTTTATTAAAAGTTTGCAGCCCTGAAACTCAAAACTTCTTTGGTAAAGAGCAGTGCGATGTTACTAGGTAATAATAAGTGGGCATTCGGGAGAATGATTATGATAGGCTCTGTTAGCAGCTAGTGTATTTCTATTTCGGTAGATATATGTGCAAGCTTCCATTATGAATACTCCTGCTAGCGTTAAAATTTTCAAATTCTGAAAAGTTTGTCTACAAGTATCTCTATAGCCCAACAGCAATGATCCTAATGGCATACTTTTGTATACAAAACCACGAGACCCGGTAGAGGGAGTTGCCCCAGTTCAGGATACCATATCTAAGATCGAATTGAAGTTTCATAATAGACAGTCAATAAAATACTTTGACTACAATGGTTGGAGAGAAACCTAAAGAAATAACAGGCTTTTCAAAAGTTTATTACATAAGTTGTCAATATGTGTCCTCCATTGAAGTTTGTCATCAAAACAACACCCAACATTTTGTTGACTTAGTTAGGTTCAATTCAAGGAAGTATCAACAAACAGATTCAACTCATATTGTTGTCCAGTATTCATCTTGAAATTTAACACGTTAGTTTTAGCTTCATTCAACATTAAATTGTTTTCGCCACATTATAACTTTTGTAGGTCTCAAGGCTGTGATTTTGCGGAGTCCATATCTTTTTCAATAATTAATATTTTAAGTATCATCAGCATAACATGTACAATGAATGGCCGAGTTCTTGTTTAGGTACCCTACCAAGTCATTGGCAAAGCAATACAAGAAGGGTCCTAGAATGGACCCCTGTGGTACTCCATCCTCAATATTTCTTTCAATTACTTAGAATTTTTCCAACTTTGACTACTTGTCTTCTCTTATATAAGTATGAGTTTAGTAAGGATAGGGGTATTCCTCTTACACCATATCTTGAGAGTTTGTCGAGCAGAAGATCATGGTTTACACAATCGAAGGCCCGTGAAAAGTCAATAAACAATCCTAAAACGCATTTCTTTTTGTCTAGAGCACTTACTATTCGATTTTGAAATTCACAAGTGCCCGTATCAGTGTTTTTTTGTGAAACCATGTTGTGACGGCGATAACAAGTTATTTGCTGTGAAATAGGCTTCCAATTGTTCTTTCATGTTAATTTCTTAGAGTTTAGAGATACTTGAAAAAATACTAATTGCTCTATAGTTATCCATATTGTTTGGGTCACCTTTTTTTAAAAATAGGAGATACACTAGCAAGTTTAAGATTGGTGGAAAAATGCCTTTTGAGGTTAGAGATTAATTAAAAAAGTCATACACCCCATAATTCACCAGAGCAATTTTTCAGTATTTTGTTGGAGATTTCATTGATCGAGGAGTTAGAGTTGTTCAATCTGTTAATCATTTATGCGAGTTCACATTCAGTAATTGGAAACATAAAAAAACTTGAGTTATTTAAAGGTGCGTTACTCTCGAGAAATTCGTGTCAACAGAGAAATTTTCAGATATAGTCCTTGTAAAATGTAGATTAAATTTTCAGCTAACATTTCATCTGCATATTGAACATCATCGACTGCTATAACTATTTCACTATGTTTCATAGTTTTATTTTTTGTAACTCCTTAATTATGGCCCAGGTTGTTTTAGATTTGTTGGATGAGTTTAATATCAAATCCCTCATGATGTTTGTCTATTCAGCGATTGCAATTTTCTCTGTATTCTTTATTGAATTTCTTACATTCTTCCTTATATCTATTATCATTCCTAGCTAATGTATTAAACAACGAGACCTTATTTTTTAACTCCCCTATTTCACGAGTCATCATTATTTTGTGTGAAGTCATTTTTTTGGTTGCCCAAGGAATTTTTTCTTTTGGGAATGATGATATTTCAAAATAATATGTAAGAGTTTACAAAAGCATCTATATGCTAAGTTGGGGCAACTCTGAGCATATCGTCTGCCCAGTCTTCTTGTGATAAGTAATTACGAAATCTTACAATATTTTCATTGCATAGGTCCGAGATAAGAAAAACTATTTTCTTACCATTACTGACTTCGTGTTGCAGATCAAAGTAATTTTCAAAAATTGGAATAATGATCTGAAGATGAAGGTCTACTATTACCCACTATAGGGTGGCTTGTCTTGATAAAGAAGTTATCAATACATGTCATTAGTTTACCGTAACCCTTGTTGGCATTCTCAAACCGATTTCAATGTCATAGGAAGAAAGCAGGTCCTCTAAAAAGTAAGGTTGGTGCTATGTACTAGAAAAATGATTTGAAGTCTCCGCCAATGATTATCGTGTAGTCTCATCATCAATTTCTGCAGAATTCCGCTGAGTAAAAGCAGGAATTCACTGTAGTCACCATCAGGTGGTCTGTAAATTGCTATACAAATCATATTTCTACTTAGTAATTTGATGCCACATACTTCTATAACACCTTCTTTACAAAAACTAGTCATATTTAGCATATGAATAATTCCCACGAAATTATCATATAGATAGAAACTCCTCCATGGATCTTGGTATCTCTAGAGTGTGAGGCACAAAGATCAAAATTGCTTAACTTAATACTTTCTAATTGTTCAGCCTTTTGCCAGTGTTCCGTAATAATAAGAAAATCACATATGTTATCTTCCTTAAACGTATTGTTTAGAAGAACTATCTTATTACTGATACATTGAATATTTTGGTGGGCAAAAGAAATATTTTCATTCCGAGCTACAGCAGAACATGACCTATTGGTAGTAATACTTACATTTTCATCAGTTTGATCATGGTCTTTGGTATTTTCAAGGCATAAAGGCATGAAGTAAAGACATTTGAGTTAAGGACATTCAATTTTTTTGTCATTGACGACATACCTTAGTCAAAAAAAATAATTGTCGGATGTATTGCAGAGTATGCAACTGGTTCTATGACACTGAAATCAGTTATTTCTATCGTTTTAAGAGCAATTCTTTGTTGGTTTTGCTGTGAATTCGATATTTTTCTTTAATTTTTTCTATTAGTTCAAATTTGCTCCCTTTGTTTTCTATCAGTATGAAATGTAATCGAGCAGTTTCTATTGAATCCTTTGAACACCTTGTTTTTTTTGAAAATAAACCGATTGATGTTTTTGTCATGGTAGTTATTGCATTCTGAGACTATAATGAGATTCGTAAATTTAGCAAGACCTAGAATATTATTCAGAAACAACTGTAAAGTTCTGTTATTACTAATATTTTTTGTGTTGAACATAACTATTATTGTATCTAACTGCCCATATGCTATTGTCTCACAGAATATATTATCAGTCAACTCACAAAGTTCCATATTCGGACTTATATTAGTATTTATTTTAAATTTAGACTGGTCTATTATTTTTTGTGACAGCTCTTGGAAATCCTATAGCATATTGGTCACCACAAATATACATTTTTCTGTGGAATTTTATTTGATTAGAAAAACCTGGCGTATTGGTCACCACATATGTAAGTTTTCCTCTGTGGAAGGGATGAATTGGTTGCATCTGATTCTAGATCTATTATAAGTTCTGGTATATCTATTGTCCTGTTTACGTCCTTACTGCGCTTTCCTTATGCAGAGAATACTTTGAGCAGTTTCTAGCTCCTCCAGGAGTTATTTTGATTGATATCTTCAGGCGTTTTTCCGAGTTGGAGACAACGAAAGAGTGCTCTTCAAGATCACTACTTAAGCTCCCTATGGACACAGATTCTTGTTCATCTGTGGCCTCACCATACACTTGTAGTGCCGTTTCTTCTACTTGGTTTCTTTGTTTCTGTGTATTGTTCCTCAGGATCATTTGCATTCCTTTTTTGTGGGGGTTACTTTTCTTATCTATCTTGGTGATTAATTTTCTCTTCTTTTCATTCATTACTGGTGAAGTTTGAACCGATATGGATTTTTTTGGAAAATTGTCTGTCTGAGTTTCGGCATCAGTTGTATTCTTATTTATATGTCTCATCAACTGGGTCTCAAGATCATCAATTTTATCTTTTGCTTTCAAAATATCCAAGTCGCGGGTGTTTATTATTTCCTTTAATTCTTCTTCATTTTTTATGGCATCTACAGCGAATTCCTTCCTTTCTGCTCTTATTTTTGCAATATATTTATTTTGTATGTCATTTTCTTCTACCATCTCCTCTATAGTTTTGTCTAGAATACTTGTTTCTACAGTTTTCTCTAGAATACTTTTTTCTTCTTCTGAGTCAATGGCTTCTTGTTTTTTATTTTATATTGAATCCTTTATGTGAAGAAAACCGTTTAAATTCGATTTTTCTATTCATTCCACTTCACATGGCAATTATCTCTCACTATATGCTAGACGGGCTTGCCACTCCTACTGAGAAGGAATCTTTTATTTAGAAACCTATCGAGGTGGGAGATTTTCGGAGTGTTTCTTTCTGTCACTAGGTACGCCAGTTAAAGTTTATCTTTCGAGCATCCTATAGGTGTTACAAGATCGATGATGGTTTGTTTACGTTTGTGTCTCACTTCAGCCAGAGTTCTTTGGACTTTGGCTGGTTGACTCCTCACGTACTGATGAGGGCCAGAAGCCTGAAACCGGTATGCGATTGTTAGGTGAACCCCGACTTAAATTAAACATAATCGAGCTTATCGAAAAAACATTTGCATTCAATGTCCATTGATATTTTATGGAAGTATGCATGGATTTTCAGGTGAATATCATTCAACGTTCTGCGTGGTATTTGCCAGGAAAGTAGTTGTTTTTCACCTGAGATCTACCTTTCTCTGGTTCAATTTTATATTGAATCCTTTATGTGAAGAAAACCGTTTAAATTCGATTTTTCTATTCATTCCACTTCACATGGCAATTATCTCTCAAGATAGATAATGTCACATAGTTGTAAAATCGAAAATGGTTAAAAAAAATATGTATATAAAAACATAAACAGATGTATACCAACATAAATATAATAATAAATAATTCCTTCCTATATACACATATAGTATTGGATTACAGATAAAACTCATCTATACTGTAGCAGTTCTTTGACAGGAGAAGTTGCTTCAGTCTTGATTTAAAATATGTACATTTTCAGAATTTTTCATGTTATCGGGAGTTTATTAAAAGTTTGCAGCCCTGAAACTCAAAACTTCTTTGGTAAGAGACAGTGCGATGTTGACTAGGTAATAATAAGTGGGCATTCGGGTAGAATGATTATGATAGGCTCTGTTAGCAGCTAGTGTATTTCTATTTCGGTAGATATATGTGCAAGCTTCCATTATGAATACTCCTGCTAGCGTTAAAATTTTCAAATTCTGAAAAGTTTGTCTACAAGTATCTCTATAGCCCAACTTAGCAATGATCCTAATAGCATACTTTTGTATACAAAACACACGAGACACGGTAGAGGATGTGCCCCAGTTCAGGATACCATATCTAAGATGCGAATTGAAGTTTGCATAATAGACAGTCAATAAAATACTTTGACTACAATGGTTGGAGAGAAACCTAAGAGAATAACAGGCTTTTCTAAGTTTATTACATAAGTTGTCAATATGTGTCCTCCATTGAAGTTTGTCATCAAAACAACACCCAACATTTTTGTTGACTTGTTAGGTTCAATTCAAGGAAGTATCAACAAACAGATTCAACTCATATTGTTGTCCAGTATTCATCTTGAAATTTAACACGTTAGTTTTAGCTTCATTCAACATTAAATTGTTTTACTCCGACCACATTATAACTTTTTTGTAGGTCTCAAGAGCTGTGATTTTTGCGGAGTCCATATCATTTTCAATAATTAATATATTAGTATCATCAGCATAACATGTACAATGAATGGCCGAGTTCTTGTTTAGGTACCCTACCAAGTCATTGGCAAAAGCTAAATACAAGAAGGGTCCTAGAATGGATCCCTGTGGTACTCCATCCTCAATATTTCTTTCAGTACTTAGAATTTTTCCAACTTTGACTACTTGTCTTCTCTTATATAAGTATGAGTTTAGTAAGGATAGGGGTATTCCTCTTACACCATATCTTGAGAGTTTGTCGAGCAGAAGATCATGGTTTTACACAATCGAAGGCCCGTGAAAAGTCAATAAACAATCCTAAAACGCATTTCTTTTTGTCTAGAGCACTTACTATTCGATTTTGAAATTCACACAGTGCCTTATCAGTGCTTTTTTTGTGAAACCATGTTGTGACGGCGATAACAAGTTATTTGCTGTGAAATAGGCTTCCAATTGTTCTTTCATGTTAATTTCATAGAGTTTAGAGATACTTGAAAGAATACTAATTGCTCTATAGTTATCCATATTGTTTGGGTCACCTTTTTTAAAAATAGGAGATACACTAGCAAGTTTAAGATTGGTCGGAAAAATGCCTTTTGAGGTTGAGAGATTAATTAAAAAAGTCAGTACACCACATAATTCACCAGAGCAATTTTTCAGTATTTTGTTGGAGATTTCATCGATCCGGAGGAGTTAGAGTTGTTCAATCTGTTAATCATTTGTGCGAGTTCACATTCAGTAATTGGAAACATAAAAAAGCTTGAGTTATTTAAGGTGACGTTACTCTCGAGAAAATTCGTGTCAACAGAGAAATTTTCAGATATAGTCCTTGTAAAATGTAGATTAAATTTTTCAGCTAACATTTCATCTGCATATTGAACATCATCGACTGCTATAACTATTTCACTATGTTTCATAGTTTTATTTTTTTGTAACTCCTTAATTATGGCCCAGGTTGTTTTAGATTTGTTGGATGAGTTTAATATCAAATCATCATGATGTTGTCTATTCAGCGATTGCAATTTCTCTCTGTATTCTTTATTGAATTTCTTACATTCTTCCTTATATCTATTATCATTCCTAGCTAATGTATTAAACAACGAGACCTTATTTTTTAACTCCCCTATTTCACGAGTCATCATTATTTTGTGTGAAGTCATTTTTTTTGGTTGCCCCAAGGTAATTTTTCTTTTTGGGAATGATGATATTTCAAAATAATATGTAAGAGTTTTACTAAAAGCATCATATGCTAAGTTGGGGCAACTCTGAGCATATACGTCTGCCCAGTCTTCTTGTGATAAGTAATTACGAAATCTTACAATATTTTCATTGCATAGGTCACGATAAGAAAAACTATTTTTCTTACCATTACTGACTTCGTGTTGCAGATCAAAGTAATTTTCAAAATTGTGAATAATGATCTGAAAGATGAAGGTCTACTATTGCCACACTATAGGGGTGGCTTGTCTTGATAAAGAAGTTATCAATACATGTCATTGAGTTTACCGTAACCCTTGTTGGCATTCTCAAACCGATTTCAATGTCATAGGAAGAAAGCAGGTCCTCTAAAAGAGTAAGGTTGGTGCTATGTACTAGAAAATTGATATTGAAGTCTCCGCCAATGATTATCGATGTAGTCTCATCATCAATTTCTGCGAGAATTCCGCTGAGTAAAAGCAGGAATTCACTGTAGTCACCATCAGGTGGTCTGTAAATTGCTATACAAATCATATTTCTACTTAGTAATTTGATGCCACATACTTCTATAACACCTTCTTTACAAAAACTAGTCATATTTAGCATATGAATAATTCCCACGAAATTATCATATAGATAGAAACTCCTCCATGGATCTTGGTATCTCTAGAGTGTGAGGCACAAAGATCAAAATTGCTTAACTTAATACTTTCTAATTGTTCAGCCTTTTGCCAGTGTTCCGTAATAATAAGAAAATCACATATGTTATCTTCCTTAAACGTATTGTTTAGAAGAACTATCTTATTACTGATACATTGAATATTTTGGTGGGCAAAAGAAATATTTTCATTCGAGTTACAGCAGAACATGACCTATTGGTAGTAATACTTACATTTTCATCAGTTTGATCATGGTCTTTGGTATTTTCAAGGCATAAAGAGCATGAAGTAAAGACATTTGAGTTAAGGACATTCAATTTTTTGTCATTGACGACATACCTTGGTCTAAAAAATAATTGTCGGATGTATTAGCAGAGTATGCAACTGGTTCTATGACACTGAAATCAGTTATTTCTATCGTTTTAATATTTATTTGATTTTGGAATTATTTCTATTTTTGCTCCCTTTTTGTTTTCTATCAGTATGAAATGTAATCGAGCAGTTTCTATTGAATCCTTTGAACACCTTGATTTTTTTGAAAATAAACCGATTGATGTTTTTGTCATGGTAGTTATTGCATTCTGAGACTATAATGAGATTCGTAAATTTAGCAAGACCTAGAATATTATTCAGAAACAACTGTAAAGTTCTGTTATTACTAATATTTTTTGTGTTGAACATAACTATTATTGTATCTAACTGCCCATATGCTATTGTCTCACAGAATATATTATCAGTCAACTCACAAAGTTCCATATTCGGACTTATATTAGTATTTATTTTAAATTTAGACTGGTCTATTATTTTTGTGACAGCTCTTGGAAATCCTATAGCATATTGGTCACCACAAATATACATTTTTCTGTGGAATTTTATTTGATTAGAAAAACCTGAAGCGTATTGGTCACCACATATGTAAGTTTTCCTCTGTGGAAGGGATGAATTGGTTGCATCTGATTCTAGATCTATTATAAGTTCTGGTATATCTATTGTCCTGTTTACGTCACTTACTGCGCTTTCCTTATGCACGAGAATACTTTGAGCAGTTTCTAGCTCCTCCAGGAGTGATTTTTGATTGATATCTTCAGGCGTTTTTTCCGAGTTGGAGACAACGAAAGAGTGCTCTTCAAGATCACTACTTAAGCTCCCTATGGACACAGATTCTTGTTCATCTGTGGCCTCACCATACACTTGTAGTGCCGTTTCTTCTAGTTGGTTTCTTTGTTTCTGTGTATTGTTCCTCAGGATCATTTGCATTCCTTTTTTGTGGGGGTTACTTTTCTTATCTATCTTGGTGATTAATTTTCTCTTCTTTTCATTCATTACTGGTGAAGTTTGAACCGATATGGATTTTTTTGGAAAATTGTCTGTCTGAGTTTCGGCATCAGTTGTATTCTTATTTATATGTCTCATCAACTGGGTCTCAAGATCATCAATTTTATCTTTTGCTTTCAAAATATCCAAGTCGCGGGTGTTTATTATTTCCTTTAATTCTTCTTCATTTTTTATGGCATCTACAGCGAATTCCTTCCTTTCTGCTCTTATTTTTGCAATATATTTATTTTGTATGTCATTTTCTTCTACCATCTCCTCTATAGTTTTGTCTAGAATACTTGTTTCTACAGTTTTCTCTAGAATACTTTTTTCTTCTTCTGAGTCAATGGCTTCTTGTTTTTTACAACACATTATTGCTGAACCTTTTATAAACTGAACTTTTCCTTTGTTGCTCAGAGCGCAGGATTTGTGATATATACCAAAACAATTTACACAAGTATAATAAGGCGCAGGTCTGGTTTTACAGCAGGCAAACATTGCAATTTTTCCTATTGGGCCAGTTCCTAATGATAATGCCACTTCAAAAGGTTTTATTGGCTGTTATTAAAGTTTATTGGCACGCCACTGGTACACTAGAATGTTTACAAGTTTCTTTGCACTCTTGGCCTCCGGATTAGAGTTTTTATTTTTGGGACAAAAAAGTGTTTACTTTTATTCACTATAATGGAGTTATGATCAACTTTTCACCATTATTCGAGATTACTTCATAATATGGATTAAACTTTTCTAACACTACATTCACCATACTTTACATATCTTTGAATATGATTTTGAAAAATTTCTGATTTGTTTTTCCCAATGAATTTGAGTGGGAACTTGGAACAGTGTAGCTTATAGATATAGATTTGGAATTGTGGAATAAGTGGCAATTGTTCCATTCACCTCCTGACTTGTGTTTGAAAAGTTTGTTTTCTCTGCTCTCTCTCTTTTTGTTTCATTACTTTCTCTAGGTAGTTTGCACCTTTGTTCCACTGATTTGGATTACTGATCATTTTACCCTACTATCTAGATTCAGTTCTCCGAATTCTATTTCTAGGTCCATTGTTCTCCACCTGGGACATGTAAAGATTGTATGCCCTGGATCATCATTTATTTCCGGAGTATGGGAATTTGCTGTCTTGTGACATCCCTATCCTCAGCATTTTTATGGACCTACGTAGCTCTTTTCTGTTGTTTTTGTAATCAATTTCCAGTTGCTGTATGCTTTCAGGTTGTGCCTGTCTGCTGCGGGCCCGGATTAGTCTCCTCCTGGAGCGGCTACAATCCGCCTGGAAGGTGGCAATTTCTTCATTCCACCATTTCGCTGATTTATATCTCTTCCTTTGGTGTCTTTATCTATACCTAGTTGTTGAACGTTTTTTACGACACTGATAAGTTGTTCAAGGTCCTTGATATTGCCTTCTGTAATTTCGAGAGCCGTCTTAAAGACTGCGTTGTTCAGATGTCTGGCTGGGTACCAGTCGGCTTTACGTTGTCCCCCGCTTGTGCTGATGTTGAAGAATATGGTCCTGTGTAGGCTCATTTCTCTTCTGTGGAGACTTTCCAGCCGGATACTTTTGTCGCCATCTCTTGGGAGGAGAGGGTGAGGTCTATAAATGACATTTGGTTACCTTTGGCAAATGTGGGTGTGGTTCCCTAGTGCGACACCATGTTTAGAGTATTCATCCACTCAACTAGATATTCTCCTCTCGCATCCGTAAAGCTGGCGTTCCAGAAGGTCAACTTTGCATTAAAGTCTCCTGTAAGAATGAAGTTTCGCTTATGCCTGGCATGCTGCATAACTGTCGATATAGGTCTTGTATTGTTGGAGTGTTATGTTTGGTGAGATGTAAGAGTTATATAGCGACCAGTCTGAAAAGTTGAGGCATATGTAATCGACTCCCCGATCTTTAATCCCGCAATTTCTGTTGATACACCAGATGTCTGTGTCCATATTCCGATCTTTGGGTTATTTTGGACTTGTGTTCTGTTCGGTTCTTGTACCAGTAGTATGTCGGCTTTTTCCTCGCTTGCTGTTTTAGCTAGTAAGAGGTGCGCCTTTGTCCGTCTGTCTATGTTAATTTGTAGTTTTTTTATTAGCATTTGTTGGGTTAGGTCTTAACATATAAAACCTACACCGAGTTCATGAGTTTCAACCCCGCAATTTCAGTTCCATGTGAGAACTACAGTATCACATAAGGCATTGTTCGGCTCATTTCCACTTCATCCCTATTACCTCTGCTAAAGTACCTTGGTCTAGATTGCAGTCACGCTTTCTTTAAGCCACCGTTCTGAAAACTTGAAAAATCGATTTTTCTGTGGAGGAAAAAAATAGCCGCATTCATTATTGAGAGTGTTTTGTGCATTAGAAGAGTACTCAATACAGAGTACTCTTCGATTTGGAAGGCGTCCAAGGGGTGGTTCCAAAAATAGATTTTTCTGTGAAGGAAAAAAATAGGCGCAATCATATTTTTCAGAGAGTATTTAGTGTATTAGAAGTGTATAAACGATTTCAATTTAGGTGGCGTCCAAGGGGTGGTTCCACCATCCAGAAACGATTTTTCTGTAAAAAAAAAAATTGCCAGTTCATATTTTGAGTGTTTTGTGTATTAAACGAGTACACTGTATAAACAACTTTGATTTGAGAGGCGTCCAAGGGGTGGTTCCACCCTCCAGAAAAAATAATCTGCGTTCATATTTTGCAGAAAGTATTTTGTGCATGAGAAGAGTACACTGTATAAACGACTTTGATTTGAGAGGCGGCCAAGGGGTGTTTTACCCTCCAGGAAACTAAAAAAAAACTCGATTTTCCTTTGAAGGAAAAAAATAGCTGCGTTCATATTTTGCAGAAAGTATTTTGTACATGAAAAGAGTACACTGTATAAACGACTTTGTTTCGGTAGGCGTCCACTCTCCAGGAAATGAAAAAAAAATCTTTTTCTGTGGAGTAAAAAAATAGGCCTGTTTATATTTTGCATAGTGTTTTGTGCTCAAGAAGAGTACAAACAACTTCGATTTTGGTTTTTTAAGTTTAAAACACGTGGCCGAAGTGAAACTTCTTTGGCGATCTCTCTCTCTCTCTCTCTATATATATATATATATATATATATATATATATATATATATAATCTTATCTATATATATATATATATATATCTATCTTATATATATATATATATATATATATATATATATATATAATGGTTTCTCTGTATGTTGTTCATGTCATTCGTTTTAGTTCAGTGGTACCCTGTTATATATTGTTTTTCCGTTCAAAGAATTCCACACTTTAGATATTGAAGTAGGTTATATAATACATCATCAATCAAGATCAATTGACAGTTGTCCGGAGGTGAGCCCAAGGTTTACAACAGGATGTCATCTGAACACTGAAACTTGAATATTTCTGGATTTCCTGTCGTTCTTCATAAGCAACCTATACATTCCATACAGGTACGTCTTTTTAATGGAATATGAGCATATTTCGTTTCCTATTTTGTTGTAAATCAATGTTTCTGTTTTAATTATTTGCAATATTTCTCGAGATTCTTCTACCATCATTGGAGTTGTTCTACTAATCGTAGTAGATAAAGTTTCATTTACTAATAATATTGTTCAAAATCTTTCGGCAGATTTCTGAAAATGCTTCACTGACATCAATATCAATCATAAACTACTTCAAGGAAATTATCACTAAAGGACACTAGTTTTTGATCCACTCTGTATATTTTACGTATCTACATAGGGAACTTTCACCGTGAACGATCGAGTTTGTAACCGACTTTTCCGGAATTTCAGGCATTTTGATATATCAATAAGCAGGACTGGTGCAGTTTCATGAGAAATACATAATAGTTATGTCAGTTTAATTCAGGAGATGCCAATATCATCAATCGCAATTGATATTGGTATCCTATAAAATATCTGAAAATGAATGAAATTCCACCTCTCAATTTTTTGGAAATAACTGAAAAACTTGCTATCTTTGGACTCACCTTGTATATCGTCTGTACGTGCAGGAATCATTATTCTCTATAGTGTATTCAAATCGGCCGTCTGAACAATCGAGATGTTCGAAAAAGTCTCTTCACAATGGCCATTTGAAATTTTGGAAAAGTTTTCTTTAGCACCCTATATAATCTAAACTGTTGAATTTACAGCGGTGGTGCAATGGAGACATTTGATCAGCAATGCACAAGGTACAAAATATAAATTTTTATTCTTTATAATTTTTAAAATTCTTTCATCACTAGTTCTGCAATACAGGGTTACCGCACCAGGCCAGAAAATGGTAGTAGATTGGAAATTGGAAATAGAGTAGATTCATACCAAAGCGGAGTAGTAGTTAGTGTACAAAGAGCACACATTCAGTCAATTTATTTTACGCATGCCCTACCATAGTTCCTTTCTCAAGGTCATTTCATTCAATATGTTCACATAAAATACTGTTCCTGATTTTGCCACAGACAGGTTTGAAGAGAACTACTGTGCTTGCGCACCAAATTGATGCTTTTTGTCACCATCAGAGGGCGTAAGACTAATTCTCGTTGGTGATAGATCTTACATCTCCCTCTTTACCTGTCAAAATTATATTATATATATAATTTATTAGAATTCGAAATCAAAGGGAGTCGGCAGTCTCATTTTGAATTTCCCCAGCTTATGGAAGATGTTCCCATTGGTCTCCGAAATCACTCTTGGTGTATGCACGATGGAGCCCCTGCTCATTTTAGTCTGATAGCAAGAAATTTCTTAGACGTAGCATATCCCCAACGATGGATAGGAAGAGGAGGCACTCAGCATTGGCCCCCGAGGTCACCGGACCTCAATCCCGTCGATTTTTTCTTTTGGGGACACTTAAAATCACTAGTTTATGCTAGCCCCATTGAAAACGAGGAAATGTTAAGGGATCGCATCATAGGTTATTTTTGCAGAAATTGATTTATAAAATAAGGTGTTAAAACTAAAAACCTCCCACAGTATGAGACCGAAAATATCTGATAACATACCTTCTGGGAAGAACTGAAATTGTTTGATTTGCTCAAAAATTTCAATTTGGCGCTTTTGGATTCTGCAAAATATGGTAGTAAATGGAAACTGCTGTGAGATAGCATAAAATAAAACCCCAAAATAATTATATCACAGGCTCAGTTACCTCATAACTTGGCCGAATAAAAAAACAATTTATTATAAACTCAAATTAAAACTTTTTAACAAAAAATTAAACCGACGAAATATGGAACTGAAAAGTAAAAAATAAAATAAACCTTCTTAGTCTCAATAACTAAGCTCCTAAACTAATGTAAGTAACTAATTTTGAGTCGGCGCCAAAAAAAGCAAAAAGAATTAGGTA
>JAFIRS010008342.1:0-17841 GCA_018342105.1 Gonioctena quinquepunctata
GGGCTTATTCACTATGAAGGTTGAACATGGGTGAACTCTAATACACCCAAAGTTTTTACATAAGTGGATTTTTTTCTAAATCAATAGTTGACTTTCATTAGAATTATAATATTCAACTAGCTGGTATCCGTGACTTCGTCCGCGTTAAATTTATATTTTATCCTATGTTTTACTTTGTGTTGTTCCATCGACCTTCTACCTTTGTCTACTTTCCGTTATCCCATTATCCTGTTATCCCGTTTCCCGTTATCTCTTTATCCCGTTTCCCGTTATCCCGTTATCTCGTTTTGGTAGCATAATTGATTTGACGGCAAAAGTAATGCTTTGTGACGACTATTACAAATTCACTAACCCCTTTTCAGCCCTTTAGGGACAAAACTTTCGAATAAGGTTAAATGAACATGATTCATTTATTTGTAACAAAGAGCGGAAACACCAATTTTCATGACCCCAACTTGAAAATTAACGGAACCCTCATACAAATTTTCACCCCCGATTTTACCCCTTTAGGGGTTGAATTTGTTAAAACACTGAAAAATGTATTTTTTTATTTGTGACAAATAACCCAAATACCAATTTTCATGACCCTACCTTGAAAACTAACGGAACCTCCATATAAATATTCACCCCCGATTTCACTTCTTTAGGGGTTGAATTTCTAAAAACACCGGAACATATATTCCTTCATTTGTTACAAAAACCTCAAATACAAATTCTCATGACCCTAACTTGAAAATTAAAGGAAACCACCATACAAACTTTCATTCCACCTTTTCACTCCTATAGGGGCTTAAATTTCCAAAAACACTGAAACTCCTTTCACTTTATTTGTAACAAAGACCTCGAATAGCAATTTTTATGACCCTAACTTTAAACTTAAGAACTCCCATAATAATTTCCTTTCCAATTTCTTCTACCCCTATTTCAACCCCTTTGGGGTTGAATTTTCTAAAAACCCTGAAACACACGTTTATCCATCTGAAGAGAAGCCAAATACCAATTTTCACTACTTCTACTTCAAAACTAACGGTACTGTCACTTTCGCCGCCCTTCTCACCCCTTTTTCAACCCCATAGGGATGGAACATGAAAAAAACATCTTTAGTGGTTATCTATGTCATCATAGGAAAACGCTATCAGAGGTTTGATCTGGGTGTTGATCGTAAGTCAGTCAGTTAGTCAGGTTCTAGCTGGAACCCGCGACTTCATCTGCGTAGAATTTGTATATTTTCCTATAAAACCCGTTCAAGGGTTGAATTTTTAAAAACACTGGAATACGTGTTTCTTTATTTGTAACAGAGAATTTAAATACCAATTTTTTTTACTCTGATTTGAAAACTTACGGATCCCCTTCAATCAAACTTCAACCCCCCCTCAATTTACCGATTTAACTCTTTTGAGAGTTGAATTTCTAAAAAACACAGAAGCACGTATTTCTTTATTTGTAACAAATAACCCCAACTCTGAAACTAACGGAACCCCCATACAAACGTTCACCCCCATTCCACCCCTTTAGGGGTTGAACTTCCGAAAAACACTGAAACACGTATTTCTTTATTTGTAACGAAGACCTCAAATACCAATTTTTATTAACCCCACGTGAAAAAACTAACAGTATTCCTATGGAAACTTCCAACCCCCGTTTTAACCCCAGAACACTGAAATAAGTGTTCCTTCATTTGAAGAGAAAAGCCCAACTTCCAATTTCCATGACTCCAACTTCAAAATTGAAGATACTTTCACTTTCACCCCTTTAGGGATGGAATAGAAAAAAAAACAACTGAATTAGTGGTAACCTTTGTCATCATACGAATACGCTGTCAAAATTTCAGCTCTCTATGTCCAACGATTTGGTCTGGGCGTTGGTCGTAAGTCAGTCAGGATATGTAATTATGTACGTATTGATAGCTATTACTGCCTTTGCTTGGGGCTTTGCCCGCTTCCTGTTATCCCATTAACCTGTTTCCCGTTATCCCATCATCCTGTTTCCCGTTATTCTGTTATCCCGTTTTCCGTTACCCCGTTATCCTGCTATCCCTTTTTTCCGTTATTTCGGTTGGGGAGCATAATTGATTTGACAGCGAAAGTAATGCTTTGTTACTACTATTACAAATTCACTAACCCCTGTAGGGACGGAATTCTCAAATAAGATTCGACATGATTCATTTATTTGTATCGGAGAACCACAACACTAATTTTCGTGATTTCAACTGAAAAACTAACGGAACTTTCAGGAGAATTCAACCCCCATTTCACCCCTTAGGGATCACATTTCTAAAAACACGGAAACACATATTTCTTCATTTGTAAAAAAACCTTAAATACCAATTTTTATGACCCTAACTCAAAAACTGACGGAACCCCCATAAAAATGTTCATCCCTCCATTTCATCCCTTTCGGGGGGTGAATTCCTAAAACCACTGAAACATGAATTCTTTCATTTGTAACAAAGACCTCAGTTACCAATTTTCATTACCTTTACTTGAAAACTAACGGAACCCTCATAAAAAATTTGACCCCGATTTTACCCCTTTATTATTTTTCCTTATTTGAAACAAAGACCTCAGATGCCAATTTTGATGACCGTAACTTGAAAACTAACGGAACCCCATACAAACTTCCAATCCCCATTTAACCCCTCATTTTACCCCTTTAGGGGTTGAATTTCCAAAAACACTGAAACACGTGTTTCTTTATTCGTAAAAAAGACCTCGAATACCAATTTTAATAAACCCAACTTGAAAAAACTAACGAAACTCATATAGAAGTTATTAACCCCCATTTTAACCTCTTTAGGGTTCAATTTCCAAAAACCCTGAAATACATGTTTTTTTATTTGGAATGAAAAGTCAATACCATTTTCCGTGACTCCAACTCCAAAACTAACGGTTCCTTCACTTTTACTCCCCTTTTCACCCCCTTTTTTTCACCACTTTAGAGATGGAGTATCGAAGAAACCTTTCTTAGTGGTTACCTATCTCATCATAGGAATACGATATCAAAATTTCAGGTCTTCAGGTCCAATGGTTTAATCTGGGCGTTGATAGTATGTCAGTCAGTCAGTGGGTCAGTCGGCAAATGTAATTATATACAGTGCTTCTCAAAAGTCCCCTCCCCCCCTCTTATTTTTGGAACGATTATACATAAACAAGTGAAATTTGGAAACTGAATATTAAAGGTTGTAAACTTCCCTACTAGTGTACTAGTCAAAGATGACGTCACAAGGCCATTGTGACCAATAATTTTAAATGGAAATCTACGGCAAGCGACACCTCTTTTAAAAGGTATCGAAAAAACCTATTCAATGATACTAATTTTGTTTGTGTTTATGTCAGTTTTGGCAACTCGCTTTTAAAAAACGCAAAGCTGTGATGAATTGAATCAGTTAATACTAAAATTCCAAATTCAAGCTCGGCCTCTAGATAGTTGTCAAATAAGCTCTCCCTAATTCGACGTTTTTGTAAGTGTCCAAGTTTTTGTACATTTAATAATTTGTGTATTGTTGATCGAACGTTTAACTGTTTTAGCAGCTTTTGGTACTTTTAATATTTTTGTACATTTCAATGATTTGTTGAACTGTTGTGAGCCGAACGTTTAAGTGCTTCAAGAAGCGAAATGGTACGTGCTTTAGGTGATAAAATGCGAAACGATCTAGCAGACCACAAATTTCTGATGAGAAAAAAATTGATATACTGGTAGAAGTAATAGTTAATCCTACTTCTTCAACAACTCACGTTGCATCTACCTGTGAAATCAGTCGAAGTACAGTACACAGGGTGTTCATCAACTCTCAGACGACGACCCAGACCGAAGACTAGAATTTTGTGAAAATATTGTAACGTAAATAAACTTAACTTGGTTTAACTAATTTATTTAACACTTAATCTACAACTTAATTTATATTACTACGCCACTGAATAGCTCGATCATATGGGCTCGTTCAGACTGTGTCTCTGAGACTTGAGGGTTGCCTATTTATCTCCGATACAGCATTCTCGATGTTTCGAATTCTTTCCGTTGGCGACCGGCGTGTTCCAATTGTTTCCAATATTGACCGTTGTCTTCCGCGGCAGAGCGCACTGGATGGTTCTCGAACATCTCCGGGGATGATCTCATCGCTGTCGACGGCAACATGTGAGGCGACAGGTCCGGCCTAGGTTCGTTACATTGCCCCCTTCTTAAAGACATTTCGTCCCGAAATTTCATCCTTGGAGTGTGACGATATCTGCATGACTCCCCATATCTGCACCGTGAAGTTCGATGGAAGTAACACTCCACGGTCTTCATGATCGGTCGTGGAAGAGGGTTACAGCAAACCAAAACCTTGACGCCGCTGGATCTAAATATCGCCTCCAGCATACTTCTTATGACTCTCCAGTCCAACCCATCAATACCACAGGACAATTTTGGAATTGCTAGATCCACCAGATTCTGGTCCACCATAGTATCTCTTAGTTTGGTGAGACTCTTCCAGACATCTTCATAGGACGGTTTATCTTGGGAATGCCTCTTGGTAACTAGGTAGTAGATGTTTCTCTGGCCTTTCTTCAACTGTAGCACCCCACCAACTTCTGGATTCTGCTCCCGCAGTGTTTGGAGTTGACCAAATTTCTTGGAGAACACTACGGCGATGCCCTGGACATTCGAAGATCTTCTGCCACACAGTGCGCTAGTGCGTAGTCAGCAGGCACCTCGAAAGGTCTCGTGACTCCTCTCTAGTAACCCCATGTAGAACTTTCTGCCCGTTTGAATACAAGGACATAAACTTCTCGAACGTCATATCATCCTCCGGTGGCTTGAGGGTGCGAACTTGGTCATGGTTTCCAGCGTAAGGCCAACCTGTTGAAATGGACGACCCTTGGTTTCCCTCGGGGTGGCTTATGGATTCGGTACACAAGGTCGTTTATCCTTTCACGATTTTATACGGGCCTTCCACGAGTTCCGCAACTTTGGTGATAGTCCACGACGACGTTTGGGGTTGTACAGCCAAACCAGGTCATCAAACTTAAATCCTCAAGCGTCGGCCTTGATGTCATAGGTCTTCTTCATTTTATCGCTGGCACTCTGGATGTTCAACCGGGCTCGTTCGTGGATGTCGTCCATTCTCTGCCGAAGTTTGCTGACGTAGTCCTCTCCCGCAGTGTCTTGTCCTGGCGGTATCCCAAACTTCAGGTCACAAGGCAGTCGCAGTTCTCGGCCCATTATAATACTAGCAGGAGTTTGACCGGTTGACTCGTGTACTGCGGATCGATAGGCCATCAGGAACAAATGAAGATACTGGTCCCAGTCTCTTTGATGGTCAGAGACAACCTTGGACAAGTGGCGGTTGATCGTCCTGTTCATCCGTTCCACCATTCCATCGGACTGCGGATGTAGGGCCGTGGTTCTTGTCTTGCGGATGTTCAGCAGTAGACATATTTCTTGAAAAGGTTGGATTCGAAATTTCTGCCTTGATCCGAGTGCAGCTCCATTGGAATACCGAATCGACATATCCATTCTTTCACCAAGACGTCGGCGACGGTGATGGCTTCCTGGTTGGCAGGGCATAGGCTTCCGCCCACTTACTGAAGTAGTCCATTGCCACAAGGATGTATTTATTCCCGTGGTCGGATACGGGAAACGGGCCGGCGATGTCAATGGCGATTCTCTCGAACGGGCTGCCTACGTTGTACTGACGCATCGGGGCCTTGGGTCGTATTCGAGGTCCGTTGCTAGCAGCGCATACAGCGCACTTTCTGCACCAGTCCTGGACGTCAGCGACAATTGGCCCAGTAAAACCGTTGCCTCACTTTCTGCAGGGTCTTCGTCACTCCCAGATGTCCTCCGGCGACTCCATCATGGATTTCCGCAGCACTTCCTCTCTTCTGTTCCTGGGAACAATTATTTGGCGTCTGTCTTCCCCACCAATATCGGCCTCCAACACACGTTTCAGGATCCATTGTCCAGAATAAAGAGAGTTCCATTGTGCCCAATAGGACTTAACAGCCGGCGAGTAACCTGCAACTTCCTGCCATGATGGTCTTCGATTGCCCTTCTTCCAGCTGACAACTAAGCCAAGGTCAGGGTCTTTCTCTTGGTCTTTCTGGATCTTGCTGTCATTCCAGTTGTCATCCATTGCCGCGGTTCTACAAAGTGTTGCTTCTTTCTCTTCTGCTCGTCGGCAATGTGAGCAATCATCTGACATGGTCTTCGCGACAAGGCATCTGCATTCTTATGACTAGTTCCGGCTCGATGTTCGATCTCGAAATCGAATTCTTGGAGTCTCTCGATTCAACGTGCTACTTGACCCTCAGGATTTTTTGAACTGTAAGAGCCATTTGAGAGCTGCATGGTCAGTTCTCAACAGGAATCTTCTTCCATACACGTACTTGTAGAAGTGCTCCCTCCTTTACAACAGCTAACAGCTCTCGCCTGGTGACACAGTAATTGCGCTCTGGTTTGCTAAGCGTCTTGCTGAAATAACCAATGACCTTCTCCTGTCCCTCCTGGATCTGAGATAGGACAGCTCCGAGTCCCACGTTGCTGGCGTCCGTATCCAAAATGAATTTCCCTTTGGGTAGGGATAGCTCAGTACAGGTGCGTTGATCAAAGCTCCTTTCAGCTTCCTGAATGAGTCTTGACACTCTTCGGACTACTGGAACTTTGTTTGGCCCTCCGTGAGCCTGGTCAGTGGTTTAGCGATGTTGGCGAATCCCAGCACATATCGGCGATAGTATGTGCATAAACCAAGGAAACTCCGAAGTTGGTGAATGTCTTTTGGGATGGGCCAATCCTTAACAGCTTTGACCTTCTGGTCATCCACTGCTACTCCTTCCCCAGAGACAACGTGGCCGAGGTAGCGTACTTCTTTTGGAACAGATGGCATTTCTTAGGGCTCAGCTTCAATCGGAGTTCCTCAGTCGCAGGAATACTTCCTCCAAGTTTTTCACGTGGTCCTCGAACGATCTGCCGACCACAATTATGTCGTCGAGATACACTAGACACGTGTTCCATGAGAGTCCCTTCAGCACTGTCTCCATCAATCTTTCGAATGTGGCGGAGCATTACAGAGCCCGAATGGCATAACGGTGAACTGCCACAATCCTGAGCCGATGGTAAAAGCAGTCTTTCTCGATCTTCCTGAGCAAGTTCTACTTGCCAGTATCCATCTTCAGATCAAGGGTCGAGAAATCGTGGAACCAGCCAACGTGTCTAGGGTGTCATCTATTCTCGGGAGAGGGTAACTGTCCTTCTTCGTGACATTATTAAGTTGGCGATAGTCTAGACAAAAGCGTGTCGATCCATCCTTTTTCTTCACCAGTACGACTGGAGAGGACCAGGGACTGTCAGATGGTTCGATAACTCCTTCTTTTCCCATATCGCTGACTATTTTGTCAGCCTCTTCCTTCTTGGCAAGAGGAAGTCTTCGCTGATTGCCGGATCGGTCGGGCACCCCAGTATCAATCTTGTGCTGGACCACATTAGTTCGACCTCCTTTTCCTTGTCCGGTATCGAAGATGTCTTGGTACTTCTTAACTAAATCTCTTAGTTTGGGCTGTTGAGCTGGTTTTATATCTTTGGAAGAGATGGCAACTAATTTTTCTAGTTCTGTGGGCAAGTTGTTGGGTTGGCTAATCGTACCTCGTACACTCCGGATCACTGAGGAAACTGACGAGCAGTGCCCCAATATTGTTCCTTTCTTCAAGGTCACTGGAAAATAATTGACATTCAGGACCCTTACGGGCACAAATTTGTCAGCACGCAACAAGGTCTTCCCTAGTGCAATCCTTCGTCCCAATTTTCTCATCATGAAGTTTGGGCTCGAACATCACCACGTTTCCACTGCTCGTACTCCCGTCCCGGCGAGCCTCCAGAATGGTTTCAGCCCTCTCAGGTACGCTTACATCTTCAGCCAACAACACACGGATCAACCCCCCACTTCTCCCATGAAGCACCAGCTCTTCTCCGTTGACACGTAGGACGCCGTCTTTGAAATCAATTTAAACCCTCTGGAATTCATGATGTCATTCCGATGATTGCATCGTCTTCGATGTCCGCTCAAGTGCCTGATGTTTCACTTTAGTGCTGCCCAAAATTATTTCAATCGGTAGCTCGCCATATACAGTAGCTGGCTCCCTGTTGCTGTGCGTAGCTTCCAAGTTGTCGGTTCAATCCGTTCCGGTGTTCTGGCAAAGGAAGGCCGAGAATTGTCCTAGTCGCACCTGTATCTAGCAGCATGGTGCAAGGCTCGTTATTGAAGACCGTCTACGAAGACACCTTTGTTCTGTCGTTGAAGGATAGCGACATATGCGTTGTTAACCGGGGCTTGCGGACACATGCCGACGATTGCCCCTTTCGTCGACCTTTTTAGTTTTCCTGCATCGGAGTCGATGAATGTTGGACATTTGCTACGCACATGTCCAATTTTGCACAATTCCGGCATCTTATCTGTCTTCTCTCAGGCAACACTTCCTTCATCACTTTTCTTATGGCAGCTTCCAAGTTAGCAGGCTCCTGTGAGTCTTCTTCAATACTTCGAACTTTACTTTGGTTTTGCAGGTGTGGCTGGATATGCGAGACGAACCAAGCGTGCGAGCTAGTGTCAACGCTTGTCTGGTTTCTTGGTCACGGAGTCCATCCAAGAATGCCTGAACCGCTAATCGCTCCATTACATTTTCCGGTGTGGCTGGATATGCGAGACGAACCAAGCGTGCAATGTCAGCTTCGAATTCTTGTAAGGATTCGCCCGATTTCTGGCAGCGATTTTTCAGTTGGGAGTGGTATACGTGTTCCAAATGGGCCTGGCCATATCGTAATTCTAGATGTTTAATCAGCTGATCATAGTCCTCCTGTTCTTGGGCGGTAAGAGTTTGTAGAATATTCGTCGCTTCTCCACGTAATGCAAGTGTTAGTGCTACAGCTCTTTCCCTGCATTCCATCCATTTGCTTTGGCCGCTGCTTCAAACTGTCGGCGGTAATTTTCCCATGGAGTTTTTCCGTCGAATTGAGGCGGCTTCATGGAAAGCTTCCCTATTTCAGAAATGACCTTGACATCTTTTATACCCTCTTGAACTTTATCCAAGTTCAAACTCAAGTCCAGCATTGCATTTTCGTTAACCATCTCTGTGGAGGGCGCACTATTAATTCGTTTTTCCAGCTTACTGATCGTTTCCTTCATTTTATCTACCTCCGTGTTCATTTGCTCCCTAATTTTATCTAT
Source organism: Gonioctena quinquepunctata (assembly GCA_018342105.1). Lineage (NCBI taxonomy): Eukaryota > Metazoa > Arthropoda > Insecta > Coleoptera > Chrysomelidae > Gonioctena > Gonioctena quinquepunctata. The sequence goes on from JAFIRS010008342.1 coordinate 9,200, forward strand.
TCTGTCTCAACGGTTCCCATTCTTTCTTCTAGAAAATTAGCCCATACCACACAATTTTTTTTAGGCCTTCTGTGTTTTCCAGGAACTTCTCTTCCAGGCTTCTTGCATTTTTTCCAGGCTTCTTGAATTTTCTAGAAGCTTCTCTTCAGATTTCTAGAATTTTCTTGAAGCTTCTCTTCCAGATTTCTAGCATTCTCTTCCAGGCTTCTTGAATTTTCTCGAAGCTTTCTTCCAGATTTCTAGAAAGCTTCTCTTCCAGATTTATAGAATTTTCTTGAAGCTTCTCTTCCAGATTTTTAGCATTTTCTTCCAGGCTTCTTGAATTTTCTTCCAGTTTATTCATTACCAAACTTAAATCACCTCCGGGAACTTCGAATAAAAATGTTTCGGGGTCCTCACCTTCTTGTATAAGTCCTTCTGCAAGTCTTTCCTGGAGTACTTGCTTTTTACCTGTTGTTTCCAGTTCCCTTTCCTCCAATTCCTGTCTCAATTCCGCTACCTTCAAATCCGCAAGGCGCACTTTTCTTGAACACATTTTGTCTTTGACGAGGTATCAGTCTGTTTCACACGAAAAAGTTTATCAGTTTGTTAAAAATTCACTTCGCGAATTCTTTTCCACGGGCCACCAGTCTATTGTCTGTTTCACGCGAAGAGTGTATCAGTTTATATTCCCACGCACAATTGTCCACTTCGCGAAAACCGGGCCACTGTCTATTTTCTGTTTCACGCGAACAGTGTATCAGTTTATATTCCCACGCACAATTGTCCAAATCCAATCCAAAAAATATTTATTGCGTAAAAATATGGTACATTTCAAACTTAAAACTAATATATACATATCACAGTAATCCTTTTTTCCTCGCCTTGTTGGGGATGGGAGAGGAAGGGAGGGATTTGCTCATTGTTGGGGGTATACGACTGCCCTCTTGCCCTCCTATGGGGGCGAAGTGGCAGCCCCTGCAGCTGTTTGCAGGTGAGCTCGTTGGCATATCAGTTTTATGCCTGTTTAAAAAGTGACTTTATTAAAACGCCTCCTGCCTTAGCTTATGCGTTTATTAGCTTGCTTTTTGTATTGCGATAATTCAGGTCATTTATATTCCTTTGGTAGTTTACAATTGTTCGCTACTCACGCTGGGAAAAGAAAAAAAAAACCCAGTTTAAAAAAATTGATAGTACAACGACTTTTTGCCCTTTCGGCTTTCCTCATTATTGGTCTTCAACTTCGTTGTATAGGTCCAAACTTTGGTAGATTACGCCATGTTTTCTGTAATGATTTGCTCTAATACTGGTGATATTTGCCGTAAGCGGACTTTTAGGGATATGCGTTCTGTAGAATTTATCCGAGATCCTCATGATAAAGTCGTGCAGTTTTTCTACTCCTGTTAGTTCACGCAGATCATCCAGTCGGATGTATCTACTGCTATTAGTGGCTATACGGAGCGCTTTGTTCTGCACCCTCTCCAGTCTCAACAATTGAGTTTTGGAGGGCTACAGAAACCGGACAGGCGTATGTCATTGCTGGTCTGATTATCTGCTTGTAGATGCGGATTTTATTATCGTTTGACAAGTTGGAGTTGCGTGCATGAGGGGTAGGTTCGCCTTATTGCGCTGACCCTCTGCAACGCCAACGTTATATGACTATGCAGATTCATACGACTGTCTAGTACGACCCCAAGTATCTCGCAGAGGGCTTTTCCGTCACTTTGCTTTCTTCAATCTTTAATTTCCGAGGATCTTCACGTTGGTTCGTTTCCTCGTGAAATTAACGACCTCAGTTTTGCTCGAATTTAGCTTTATCTTATTATTCCTTATAAGGTATGACCAACCGACCCAGATGAATCTGGAGCTGTTTGGCAACCACTTCGCTGTAGAACGAATGGGCATAGATCGCGGTGTCATCCGCGAACATAGCATATTCGTCCGAGCGAAGGTCGGAAAATCGTGTGTATACAGTGAATATAAGATTGGTGACAGCGAAGACCCTGCGGACCCCGCCCGACCACATGTTCTGCTGAACTGTTTCCGTTAACTTTAACCTAAAAGTCCGCTTTTTGAGATAAGATTCGATAAGTTTTTAGGAGATAGAAAGGCGTGCCTGCTTCGCCATTTTGTGATTAGCCCTTCTGCCCAGACAGTGTCGAAGGCTTTTGCATATCCAACAGGACCATAACCGTATTTTGATCTCTGCTGAAGGCTTCTTTCACCCGTGAACAACTCGGGCTATTTGAGAGGTCGTGGAATGACCCTCCTAAGCCCGAACTGCTCAGACAGGATGATTTTCAGCTCTTCTTCGAAATCAACGATACGCTTCAGTAGGATTTTATCCACACCTTGGCCACCACGCTTAAAGCGAGATGGGCCTGTAGCTTTCTAGACTATTTTTGTTCTTCCCGGTTTGTGTAGGGGATGAGCTTTTTTTAGGCAGTCTGGGTAGTGCTGCCACTTTAGGATAGCGTTTATTATGTAGAGCAGCTGGACCAGCGACTTCTTTGGAAGATTTTTGAGTAGAATGGCGTCCAGGCCATCCAGCCCAGGAGCTTTGTTACTTGGTAATTTTTTGATTACCCCCAGAACTTCCTCGTAGCTTGCTAAAACTTTCTGGAGCTCTGAGGGTACCAATATTACCGCTGGCGTTTCTTTAATGTTCACGGCTACGCTTGTAATTCTCTTATGCTCTTCTGAGCTGTCTGGCTCCGTGACGTGCACCCCACTAAAATACTCCCGATAAATCGGCTTTCTCCTGCGGCTGACCGACCGCCCGGACCAGTCACTATAGCTGGAATTGGTTCTCTTTTCCTTTGAATTTTTTTGACCATATCCCTAGTGAATGGTCCACGACGTTGAGGCTTTCAAGCTTACGGTTCCATTTCTCATTCGTTACTAGCATTTATGAGATCTTCAACTTCCTTACCCAGTCGCATAAAGTGCTCCTTATGGACTGGGTTTTCGTTGTCTGCCATTTCTTACGTTCTTTGTTTTAAGTTTTATGGATCCTTAATGTCTTGTGAAACCGTAACTTGTCCTCCCTCACAATTATCTTCCTGGTTGTTTTTTTCCCTGGCTTTTTGTATAATTTGAATAAACTTTTGAGTTTCAGGTTCAATTTCTTCTTTGCTTATATTAGATTTAATTTCTGTTACTCTATTTATAATGCTTCTGAATTCTCTCCAGTTGCAGTTCAGATAATCATACCTTGTACTCTCTAGTTTATTGTATTTTTTCTGATTTATGTTAAACATTACGGGGACGTGATCGGATGTGAGTTCGTTAACTGTTGTTAATTCACTCATATCCGTTATGTTTTTCTGAACAACCAAGTCGATAATTGTCGCGACATTCGTTAAAAGGAAAGTGAGTAGGATCACTACTTCGCTCTATTATAACTTCATTATCGAGGGAATATTTTAGCAGGGTTGCTCCGTTTGCATTGGTTTTGTTGGGCCGCCATTCCACTCAGCATGCCTTGCATTGAGGTCGCAGGGCCCGAATAACCTTTGTGGCTACACTAACCAGACTGTCTAAATCCTTTGCTGTGAATTTAGTCTCGGAGGGCAGTAGACTGCGAACAAACACGTTCCGTCTATGAATTTAATCCCTGCGTGCTCTATTACAGAGTTTTGCTTTTGGGATTTCTGTATACGGTATCCCTTTTTTAACTAGAATTGCTACTCCCCCCGCGGCCCTTACGCCTCCAAGCCTGTCGGCCCTGATGGTGGTGTACCCTCTGAATTTTAAATTATGATCCTGTCGGAGTTTTGTCTCGGACAGAAGCACTATATCTACTAAATGTGTATGAATGAAGTTGCTGAGAGCGCAAACTTCCCAGCAACTCCATTTGCATTAAACATGCATACCTTCAAACCTCTATTTACCGCCATTGAAAAGGAAGAATTGTGTGGTAAAACTTCTCTATTCTCTTCCGGCATTCTCAGAAGCAATTCATACAGATTTTTTAGCGTTTTCTACCCGCGTTAAGTCTACTAACCTGCCAATTTTTTTGAGTTAATTCGAAAATATTACCCGTCGTGTTTGTTGGGGTGTAGGTGAGTAGGGAATTTGAGGCGAACCTGTGTTGGCTTGTATCCTCCTAAGCGGATGATCGGCTATTTCGTCTGGGAGGTGGCGTCGCAATTTCGACGTACCTTCTTCTCGACTGGTCGTCGTTACCTGTATGGAGTAGCACCGGACTTCCGGCGTACCTCTTCTCGGCTCGTTCCTGCTGACTTGTTGGGGCAGCAACGTGTTTTCGTTGTGCCCTCTTCTCGTCTCTCGTACGCTTTCCTGGTGTGAGGTGGATGGGTTCCCCAGGCCCACTCCTTGCATTATTTCTGCTTTGTCCCATTTGAGGCGGTCCGAGACCAAGCATTCACTAGCGGTTCGTCGGCTGGTCTATAGCTTGGTCTTCTTTCTTTCATCACGCTTATCTTGCTTTTCTTTGCCTGAATTCAAGATTCTCTGATATGTTTCGCAAACTCTTGCGTTGGCTGGGTGAGCTCCTTGGCAGTTGCAGCACTTTGGAGGATCCTCTAGAGTTTTCTTACACTCTCTAGTATAGTGACTTTCCGCACATTTCAGACACCTTGGGTGCCTTTCACATTTACTTGTAGCATGCCCCATCTCTGGCATCTGTAACATTGCGTAATTTTTTATCGAATTTCATGATTTCCCACGTAACTACAGCATTTAGGGATAGTTCTGACTCTGTTGTTCAGGGAAACTCAGTTTTACTTTTGGGCTTGTGGTGATCATGTAGATTCTTCTTTCAGTGTTTTTAATTTAGATATTCTCCTGACTTCTACTCGCATGCTCTATCAAATCTGCTCTAATAACTTCTTCCTCTGGTTGGTGCTCGAGCCACCGGACTATAGAAGAGTGTATCTTTTCTTCCGGCGTTGTAGACGAGTGAAACTCTATGTTCGAATCTCTCAACAATCCTGAGCCTATTGTAATCTGCTTCTGCGGAATGTCCTTAACGTAGTGTTATATCTTCCATACTTTGTCCGTGTCCATTCCCCTGTTTTGGTCATCGGCTTCCGTGTCTGTTTCGACTGTGCATCCTCCTTGGTTGGCTAACAGTTGGAAACTATTACTAAGTTCAATATCATTTAGGCTAGGCCTTTTACTTAATAGCCTTCCCCCTTTTTGCTTTTCCTGCACTGGTTTGGTTGTCGGCTTTTCTTTTCTCTGTTTTTGTTTGTTCTCCTTTTCTTCTTCTTGGGGTTCTGGCACGATATCCTTTTCATCGATCCCAGCTAGTGCGTGGAGTTTAACTGTCAAGAGATGTATTTCGTTTTCGTATTTTTTTGTTAGAGTTTCCATCCAGTATTTATATAGTGTTTCATGTTGGGATTCATAAAGCACACTATATGGGATAAATTCAACTTTATTCCTACTTAGGTTTTTAATTATTTTTTTTTTTTTGTCCTTAAATAAGCTTCTTGACTTGGGGTTTTGCCTTTGTATTTTCTTCGGTCTTCTGTTCTAATTATGTCTATGCCCTTCCGTCCCGCTTCTGCCTCAGAACTTTCCTCCTGAGTGCGTTGGCTTTCGCTACTGCTGTTTATTTTATTATTCTCGGACGTTGCTAACCTCGGCATTTCTGTTCTTGGTTTAATATACGTCTTCCCCTTTGCCGGGGTTTCCTCTGATTTCTCTGCTTTTTCTTTTTCTTTTTGCTTTTCTCTGATTTTCCTTAATTGTTCTCTTTTTTCTTTTTCCAGTTTTTCTTGTTCTCTTTTCTTTTCCGCTATGAGTTTATCACTTCTGATTAATTCAACATACGCTCCATTAAGTCCAAGGGGTGGACTTCCTGTTTTCCTCTCCATTTGATTCGTTTCCATCTTACTATCGGCTTCTTTGTTGTCATCCTCACTCTCTTGGTAGCCACTTTTAAATTGCTCTAATTTCCTAGACTCTAAGACTTCTAGTTCTTTTTCTGTGATTGTTTCGTATCCGCATCTCCTTTCTGTGCGTTCTTTGTTTCCAGCGCACATTACTTTCACTATATGATTTTCTTTACTTATTAGGAATTTGTGTTTTGTTGTGGTTCCCCCACAAGTGCATTTTTCTTCTCCCTTCTTCTCTCTCTTTAGTCTTTCTCTGTTGAGGTTTTATTTTCTTTTCTTCAGGCTCATTTTTCTCTTCCTTTTCTTTTCTTGGTTTATTTTTTCCTGTTCTTCAGTGACTATTCTGCAGCTTCTCCTCATTCTATGTCCTTTCCCTGGTGTTTTCGGAACGATGAACTCATTATCTCTACTATCTGTTTATATAAGAGATATGTGATCCATCGTCTGATGTTTGGCTAATCGTGTAGTTTGCACGCTCCTCGAGTACCGTGTCCCCCCCCCCCCGCAGTCTTTTCGACTTCAGACGGTCCTGGGGGGTTTTTCTCGAGGGTGTGCTCTTCAATGATTATGCTTCCATCTTCTATGTTGGACACAATTGATAGAATGCTTTTTTCTATTTCTGATTGGATATTTTCTGATTGGTATTCTGCTATTATTTTGTAGTCCTTCTGGGAAGGTTTTTGTGGAGTTTCACCCTCCCAGTTGGATCTTGCATCCGAATATGCTGGTGTATCCGGGCTGTCAGGCAATATCGTGACTTGGTTTTCCTCCTTGTCTTCTTCATCAATTTGTGGTGAATGCGTGACAATTGTCAAATTGCTTCTTTGAATCACTTCATCAGGTTTTTTCCCCTCTGAATTAACTGTTTCTGTACTCTGTCCAAGTTGGAACACCAAGCCCTTGGGTTCCGGCTCGGACTTGGTTTCTTGACTTCCCGAGGGTGGGGCCCGCCCTCTTTGACCTTCCTGTAGAGTTTCCTGTTGTTCGGCCTTACCCTTATCTGGTGGGACCGTTATCTTTGCTTCTACCTCCATCTCGTTTCATTCGAAAATTTCCGAAGTGAAATTTTCGCGAGATTTGCTTCGTTTTTGATCTAAACGGTGGTTAGCGATCTTACTATTTCGAGAGATTTCTTCGAATGAATTCTACTCTCGGTTTTGTTCTGCTAGTCAATTGCTATTGGTGCGCCACGCCCAAGTGGGCGTCACCGGAATTTTTGACTAGTCCAGAGCCAGCCGGCCAGGGGTTTAGTGTCTGGGCTCGCAAGTTCGTAGTCAGACTAGAACTTACCCTGACAACTTTATCCACCCCCAACGCACTGGCCACTGCACTTTCACTTACACTTTTTCTGTGCAATGCACACGGAAAAGGTTATGTAACAAGGGCCTACTTGTATTTTCGGCCCTTTTCAAGAAATAAGAATAAATTCTTTTGCTCAAAAATGAGGATCTAAACTTGTAAATATACTTTTGACTGTAATATAATTACGGGAGCAGAAAATTGAGGTTAGGAAACACACTACGTACTCCTTTGCCTCTCAAATCGCGAATTGTCCACTTCGCGAAAACCGGGCCACTGTCTATTTTGGGCGTACGAAAAGGTCTATCAATTTATTTTTCTGACTATCCACCGATCCTTGTTTATTTTCAAAATCTCACTTCCGACACCAATTGTAACGTAAAAAAAACTTAACTTGGTTTAACTAATTTATTTAACACTTAATCTACAACAATTTATATTACTCCCACTGAATACTCGATCATATGGGCTCGTTCAGACTTGTCTCTGGACTTGAGGGTTGCCTATTTATCTCCGATACAGCATTCTCGATGTTTCGAATTCTTTTTCCCTTGGCGACCGGCGTGTTCCAATTGTTTCCAATATTGACCGTTGTCTTCCGCGGCAGAGCGCACTGGGTGGTTCTCGAACATCTCCGGGGGTGATCTCATCGCTGTCGACGGCAACATGTGAGGCGACAGGTCCGGCCTAGGTTCGTTACAATATGGAAACTAAAATTAACCAACAGCCAGACTATCTCAAAACAATTTGTTTTAGGGACGAAAGTATTCTATCTAAATGGAAATGTAAATCACAGAATGTGAGGTATTGGGACGCAAACCCCGGGAAAAAAATATCCCAAATTTCCCCCGAAGGTGGATGTTTGGCGGTATTCTGGGGGAAACCCCATCGTTGGGGCCATTTTTTTACTAATTTAACTGGTGGGTTTATAGGAGCTGTTTCAAAACGCAAGAACCGTTGATCCTTGAAATTTTAAGATAATCCAGATGAATTGGCAATTTGGAAATAAATTCCAAAGGATAGTACTCCCCCACACTATAACGGGGGGGAGACGGTATTTGTATGGGGAGTATCGTGGTAGATGGATTGGACGACGAGGTTCAACGGGAAAGGGCCCGCTCGATCACCGGGCCTCACCTTGATTTTTTTTTTGTGGGGTACCCAAATCGAAGGTTTGCCACTGAACCGACAATATTGACGTTTGAAAACAACGTATTGTTGCAGAATGTAGGTGTTTTGCAGACACATTTGCAAAAGTACGAGAAGAGTTTAAAAAAAAGGGTATTTCACTGTCAGGGAATAAATGGAGGTCACTTCAAGCAATTTCTTTGAGTAGATACTGATTCTAAATCTGTAATTAATATCATACTGGTAGAGTGTATATGACAGACCAGAGTGCTCCTAATTTGATAACCGGTATAACCGGTTTAGAATCCTTTCCCGAAATCCATAACCGGTTGTCCAAAGGGCAATGACCGGTCAACTGGGAAAAAAAGG
>JAFIRS010008343.1:0-17832 GCA_018342105.1 Gonioctena quinquepunctata
TAGTAAAATTTTTGCGTGGCATCCGCTTGGAAATTTATTTTCGATCTCCACCTTTTGAAGCTTTGTCTTCTATCGCCTAGATACATCTTTTTCTCCTTGTTTTTTCATTTGAATTTTTGAATTGGTGCACTAAATTGTCACTTTTCACTGTTTATATTTATATTGCATAATTTATATATACAATTATTTTTCCACTCTTATCATTATTTACAAATTTCAATAATAATTGCTTCTGATACCATCTCATTGCTACTCTCCCACAATTTCCAATTTTACACCTGACCATCTATTCCCTGATTGGCTATTTTTATAAAGACATTTGCTGTTCTATCATCGGCTACTTTTTGTTAGCTACAGTTTCATATACTTTATGTTTCAAATTTATAAATGTGTTGATTACTGTTTATTCCTGAAAATTTTGTAAATTTAGACTTTTCGTTGTCTTTTGAGCAATTATGAGTTATAATAATTTTGACAGTGTATGAAATTGATTGTTTTATAGTATTTTGACATTTTTATCTATCCATATTCTACCTAGACTCACAATATACATATAATTTCAAAAGTTATTCACAAACAAACTCTTGAAACCATTAACCATCTAGTAATTATTCTTTTTGTGGGTTTTTAGTCTTTTAAAATTTACAACTGGCATAACATAACAATATATATATATATATATATATATATATATATATATATATATGTATGCTGCTGCTGCTGCTGCAACTTCTGCCTGGAATATCGTCACATGTTTGCCTAAGCTCAGTGAGACTCCTGTCTTTGGCTTGGCTAAATATATTTCTGCTCCTACACTTTCTTTGGTTTTTGGGCCTCTCTGTCTGTTATGACTGTTTCAAAGTTTTTTCCGAAGCTATACATGATAAATATTTTGTCCGATGGCATTATGGGGTCGGTTTCCAACTCTTTGAATAGATCGTTATACACTTTACCGTGCAGTCTACTTATGGGCGCTTGCCCTCTGGTCAGTCTACTGGCGACTGACCTGGCTTCGCCTTGTATGTAAACATGAAGTGGTGGTAGGTTCAGCAAGACTTCTAAAGCGGCTGTTGGGGTGGTCCTCATAGGTCCCGTGGCAGCCAGGCAGGCTTGCCTTTGGATGCCGCTTAGCCTTCGGATCGCCCCAGCCTGCTGAGTCTTTTAGCCACCATGTCACCAAACCGTATGATATCATGGTTCTGATGACCCTGCTTTATAACCAAATTATCATTTTCGGTTGTAGCCTTCTTCTGCGTAGATTGAGGGCTACCGTGCTTTTTTGAATTATTTTGTGTAGGTGTTGATTCCATGTCAGCTTGTGGTCAAAGATGACTCCCAATAATTTTGCCTTTCGTGAAATTGGATTTTCTACCCCGTTCAGAACTGGTGGCTTGAGTCCTCTCAGTACTCTCTTTTTTGTAGGTGGTTTTTTGAGGGGTTTACCGTTAGTTCCTCCTCCTGACACCACTTTTTTATTAAATTTAGAGCAGTCTGCGTATGGTCCGAAACGGTTCCTGCAAATTTGCCTTTTGCAATAATTGCAAGATCGGCAGCCTACCCAGTAGTTTGTCTACTAGGATAGCCCACAGAAGAAGTGATAGTACCCCACCTTGTCGGCATCCCCTGCTTGCTCTAGATGTGACTGTGGTTTCACCTATGGTTGATATGATTACCCTTTTCACCAAACTGGTGTTTATCCATTGACACAGTAGGGATGGGACTCCTTCATTTTCTAGAGTTTTGGTGATTGGCTTTGTAGATGCATTGTTGAAAGCACACTCGATATCGATTGGCTTTGAGGGACTTTGATAGTATTCAGGTCATCCAGTGCCAAGTCTGTTGACTTACCTGGCTGATACGCGTATTGGCGTTCGTTGAGAGGGTTTGTTACTAATACATCGTCTCTTATGTATCTGTCTCTCCAGAGTTTTCAGCAGGAAAGACACTAGAATGATTGGGAGGTATAACTTGGGTGTCATGTCATTTAGTCTCCCCACCTTGGGTATGTAAATGACTGTTTCTTTCTGCCACTCGGTAGGTATAGCTATACATAGGAATGGGATTAATATTTCCTGCCCCTTTTGGAGTAGGATAAGATATATTTCATCCTCTTCTGGAGATTTGTATGGTTGAAATTTATCTATAGCCCACCTAATTCTGTTTGGCCTTGTTATATCTGTAGCTAGTTTCCAGTCCGGGGCATTATGCCTTTTTGGCTTGCTTTGCGGAGTGTTCTTCGTTTAGAATTGTTGCGGCCGGAAAGTATGCCTTGATGAGCATTGATATACTTTCCTCAAAAGTTGTTGTGTAGGTATCATCTTCCTTTTTAAGGAAACCCACCTGATTTACAGTGCCCTCCTTTGCTAGCACCTCTTCACAGAACTTCTTCCACGATTCACTATTCTGCCGGTCCTGGTTGGTTTTGGCTCTGTTAGATAGCCTACGCCCTTCCCTCCTGAGGGCTTCTAAGTGTTTATTCCACCAGACCGTTTTAATATTCTGTAGCATTACGCTAGGGGACCTATCTTCTGTTGCATGTCACTATGCGGCTTGAGACCTATCGCGCCCGGTTGATTATTGTCCCATTAACTGTTTTGTCAGTCTAATGAAGACCATTGGTTATTGCGAAAGTATGCGTTATGACGTGACATTCTTTAACAATTAATTGAGCGGCAAAACAAACACGGTGATAATAGCTCCCCGTGTGTGATATGCCTATATCAAACTTACAAAACGTGCTAGGCCTGAGAGCTCCTCTAACAATTTAATTTTCAAATTACAATAATGAGTGGATGATTTGGCATGAATTCCCATTTGTTCTTTGAAAAATAAATACTCCGAAATATTTCAGGAATTCGAAGGTTGATTTATGTCTAAACAATTAAGGTTCTGAGGACCAAAACAAAGAAATATGAGTTTTTCGATTTGTTACGGGGTCATTAAAAATGCATTACTATTTTTACTTCGCGTCGTCATTAGTTTGGCTTAAGTATTTTCCGTTAGATACGTTTTCCAGCACTGGCTTGCTTTCTTATGTATTTCAAATACTGTTGCAGTGGATATAAACTCGTATGAACAGCAGTCTTATAATTCATATTTTCGTCCTTCTGGCTATTTTGAATGTGTTGTTTTTGCCAATGGTGTCTCTTAGATTAACGAAAAGTGTGCCATTTCAATTTGGAATGAATATATTCTGTTGCCCCTGGAAAATGTCTTGTTTTTTATTCGCTTCATTCTGCTCCAGAAGTATGTATCAAACAAAACTCCTTCAACTTCAACTCACTTAGTTTCCTCCATCCAATCAACTGGATGTTTGAAACGTAAACAAGGTGCACATTATCATTTTAATGATTACGAAATTTCACAACTATGGCTAAAGTGTTGAAAAATGTGTTTTAACCGCTTTCTTAATTGTCTCACCAACCTTCGAAAGTTTTAAAGAAAACTTATACGAGTTAAGATAACGGAGGTCTTACCTATTATAGTGGGATCTGAAACAGCTCTTCCACCGACAGTGTGGCTTGAAGCCACTTCTGGTGGTACACAGTAATTAGAAGGCATACGCTTCTACCACTGCAGTGGCTCAGTTTGACATTTATCATTCAATCCAACCAAAAAAATATTCTGTGATAAACGTGACGAACTTAAATGGCCTACATTTTTTCATAAAGTCAATTAAGGAGAAAATAAAACACTTTTTTGGATTTTAATACTATTAGTGGAATTTATGATTGCTAATTCCAAAGAACGGAATAGATTCATTGTCAAAAACATGGTATACATGAGCAGAAATATTCAAGTTGTTTTTCAGTTCATTATAATTCAGCACCCATATAATAAGCACTCTTTTTTAGATTTGTGTTATGTAGGTGTAGAATAATTATATCAGATGATTGACGAGTTTGTGACTTAAAGAAATTTATCTGCGGAATCGTACGATAAATTTGAATGAAACAAATAGCACAGTTGGCAAGGTTAAGTGGACCTATCTGTTCTTCTAGCACCAATTACTATTTTCTTTATATTCGAATGCATCTTCTAATTTCAGTTTCATTCTGTTTATTGGCGGAATGTTAATAAAAAACACAGCACATTTCTGAACCTTCTCTATTCGTTACTGCAACCCATACATCGAATAATCAAACGCATGCCCTGTTTATGTTTTGGTCTGGCAGGATATTTATATCATAAAATGTTTTGAATACCGTGGAACAGATGTCCAAGTTTTTTGTCACTTCATAGAATCGTAATTTCCTCGCATACAGTATCGATGTCATAAGGTGAAATTCTCTTCTACAGGGTATCTCACAGTTAACGTGTACTGGTATGTCAAAACAATTGGGAATAGCACTTCACGATTTTATGTTTGTTGCTAGTAGCTCATTGTTAGAATTTATTTGATACTCTGTGTATATCATAGTTCATTGTTTGTTTATTGTTTATCATGTATGTAGTATTCAAAAAAGATAGAAGTTTGACAAGTAAAAAAGTCATCAAGCAAAACGGAATATTACATTTATTTTACTAAAAATAACATTATTTCGAAAGAGAGCTTACATTTTGGTCCATCGAGCCTAAAAAGAACCTACCAATGGATGATCTACGAAGAAGTTCGCGAAAAAATGCGGGAGAAAATAAGAGTCTACCTGCTGACTTCACATGGCCCGAAAAATTTGGTGAAAGAACTTCGATGGCATATTCCAAAATATCCAACAATAGTTCACATAACTCTCAGGTGAGCTTAGAACGACAACGAATTGCTATCGAGATGGAAAAGAAAAAGCAGACGTTGGAGAAACAGAAAAGCTAGACTTATCAAAAAAAAGGAAAGGTACAAATGAAAAAACTACCATCAGCACTCAACAACGAAACAAGGTACCCCATTGTTTATATCCAGAAGTTATGGTGGTGAATGATAAATCCAGTTCTTCAGATCATGAACAGTTCGATCTGGAAGTAGCATCAAAACATAAATTTGTGAGTGAATGGGTGAGAAAATCCAACGAACAGTGTCAAAATGATGATCATCAAAGAGTTCTCAGCGTAGTAGAAGACGAATCGATACCTCCTCCCAGAAATGATGACCCAGCTAGGAAAAAATCAGAAATTGAGATTTTGTGTCAAACAATATCAGATGCGATAAAAACGGTTACAAAAACTGTTGTCCCTACATCAAATGAACACAAGCAAGATAATATGTTCCTAAGGCGTCAGGTCGTTGAGAAAGACTTCCCGAAATTTGCTGGGAATCCTGCTGAATGGCCCCTTTTTCATCAACAATATCAGAGAATTTCCAAATTATGTGGTTTCACCAATGAGGAAAAAATGTCAAAGCTACAAAAATGCTTAACAGGGGAGGCTAAATCTGCCGTCGCGGGAATGATGCTCACATCGGAAAATACTGATTTGGTGATGGAAACCCTGCAACTTCAATTTGGAAGACCAGACTACATTATTGAAGTGATCATTACGAACATTAAACAACTTCCAAATTTGAAAGAGAAAAATATCGAGAAACTCATTCAGTTTTCCAACGAGGTAAACAACCTTGTAGCAACTATGGAAACCTTGAACTCCAAAGGACATATGGAAAATCCACACTTGATTAGGGATTTGGTCTACAAACTTCCTGACATGTTGAGACTGAAGTGGGGTGAAACAGTTGCAGAAAAATGTGGAAGAATAGATTTGAAGGATTTTTCGAAGTGGTTGAAAGATATAGCTAAAGCAGCATGTTACGTTAGTCTGCCAAATGAATTGAATTCTCCAACTCAACCTGAAAAGCATATTCAAAAACACTTCCAACAAAAAATTTGAACGATTATTCAGTACGAATGAAATAACGAAAAAGTTTGTAGTTATTGTGGGCTTGAACATGAAAGATCCTGTTCCAAACTCCAATCAGATGACGTTGATGAAAGATGGAGGATTGTTACAGAAAAAAGCTATGTTTCATATGCCTGAAGGGAAAACACCAGAAATTTAGATGTAATAAGAAAAAACGGTGTCTTGTGGATGGTTGTCAAAGCTTCCATCATCCACTTCTCCATAAGACTTCAGTATTGATACAGTCAAATACAAATCTCCATATTGATTCAGTTCTTGCAACACAGACTGACAAAAGGAAAGTTTTGTTGAGAACAATTCCCATAAGAATTCATGGCCCTAATAAAGAGATGAAAATTATCGCTCTTTGCGATGAAGCCTCCACTGTAACAATAATTGATAGAGAAGTATCAAGAAGCCTCGGACTAATTGGAACGAAAGAAGCTCTTTGTTTACAGTGGACCAATGATATTATCTCAAGGCAAGAAAATTCTGAAAAATTAAACTTGAAAATCTCCAAAATCAGGATGGTGCCGAAATATTCACAATGATGGGTGTTCATACTATAGAAAATCTCTCACTTCCTTCACAGTCGGTGAATATGGATCAGTGGAAGTCATTTCCTCATCTGAGAAATCTACCAATCGAAAATATACGAAATGAAAAACCACTCCTTTTAATTGGCCAAGACAACATCAAACTTATCGCTCCCAGTCAAGTTCGAGGTGGCCCAGAAGATTCTCCAGTGGCTACAAAATGCAAATTGGGTTGGTCACTCCACGGTCCTGTTCTGGAGGATGAAGATATGAAAATCAGAGCTCACACGTTACATATATGTGACAGAGAAGCTGACAATGAGTTGCATGAAATGTTGAAACGTGCTTTTGTCAATGAAGATTTTGGGATAAAGCCAACCCAGAGTTTGGGAGGTTCTGAAGAAAACAGAGCATTTGACATCATGAACAGAACAATCAAACGCATTGGTGATAGATTCGAAATTGGTTTACTTTGGAAAAATGATGAAACTACATTACCCAGAAGTAAATACAATGCCATCCAACGTTTAACATGCATGGAAAGTAAATGTATGCAAAATGAGGATTTCGCTATAAAGTACCAACAAAAAATAGATTATTATATTGAACATGGTTTTGCCAGGAAGTTATCTAAACAAGAAGCTTCGATTGAAGGTCCTCGAACGTGGTATTTGCCACACTTTGGTGTCGTTAATCCAAAGAAACCTGGCAAAATGAGATTGGTATTTGACGCTGCTGTCAAATCCAATGGATTCAGTCTAAATGATTTTTTATTACCTGGTCCTGATTTACTGCAATCATTGGTGGCGATCATCTGGAAGTTCAGGGAGAGAAGAGTCGGCTTTTGCGGAGATATCAAAGATATGTTTCACCAGGTGATGATTCGAGAAGACGATAGGTGTGCACAAAGGTTCTTATGGAGAGATTTGAATAGAGAAAAACCACCTGATGTCTACGAGATGATGGTAATGATATTTGGCTCCAAATGTTCTCCAGTTTGTGCTCAGTTTGTTAAAAACTACGTTGCACAAGAACAAGCAGAATCTCCAGATATCTTGACTGCAATAACCAGGAAGTTTTATGTGGACGATTACCTTGATAGCAAAAATTCAGAAAAAGAAGCAATTGAAACTATACTCGAAGTTCGAAGAATTCTGGCCAAAGGAGGATTCAACATTGTGAACTGGATGACGAACTCACCGAAAGTTAGAAAAGAGCTGGGTTTGGATTTAGTTGTCAAGAATTTAGATGAAGAAAACCTACATCGAGTACTAGGCCTTTGGTGGGACAGTGAAAAAGACGAATTTCTGTTCAGAATCAATAATGAATATACCTCGGATAAATCTTTCACCAAAAGGGAAGTCCTCAAATCTCTGATGTCTATTTTCGATCCTATTGGTTTTCTCGCATCATTTACATGCGAAGCAAAGATTTTGCTGCAGGATATTTGGCGTTCTGGAATCAACTGGGACGATAAGCTTCCTGAAGACTTGATGAAAGTCTGGTGTAGGTGGATAGCCGGTTTTCGACAAATCGAAAAAATTAGGATTCCCAGATGTTATTCGGTGAATATTCCAGAGGCAGATAACATTGAAATTCACTCATTTTGTGACAGCAGTCAGAAAGCTTACGCCTGTGTAGTTTATTTGCGAATTTCAAGAGGCCTACAAACAGAAGTTTCATTCATTGCCGCAAAACTAAAGTTGCACCGTTGAAGTTACTTTCTATTCCGCGATTGGAACTTCAGGCAGCTGTCATGTCAAGTAGACTGACAACTTCAATAAAAAACGAGCTGGAACTGTCAGTGAATAAGACATTCTATTGGACAGATTCAAAGTGTGTCCTATGTTGG
This sequence comes from Gonioctena quinquepunctata, assembly GCA_018342105.1. NCBI lineage: Eukaryota > Metazoa > Arthropoda > Insecta > Coleoptera > Chrysomelidae > Gonioctena > Gonioctena quinquepunctata. The sequence continues at coordinate 8,215 of JAFIRS010008343.1, forward strand.
TTACGAGGGGAGATTTGGAAGTACAAACAATTTGTTGCTCATCGAGTCGGAGAAATACATGATTTAACAGAAATAAGTCAATGGAGATGGATTCCTACCGACATGAATGTAGCAGATGAAGCAACAAAATGAATACCCCAAACAGAAAACTATTTCTGATGAATGGTTCACAGGGCCGAGTTTTCTAAAAGATCCGATGAATATTGGCCAAAAGAAAAAGAAATGGACCCATCAGAAATTGTCGACATGGAAATGAAAAAGATATGTTCTGGTACTCACTACGTATTTGCCATAAACAATTTTTCGGAATCCCTACCAGACATCAAAAGGTTTTCAAAATGGCTTCGACTCATCAGAAGTACAGCTTGGATGTTGCGGTTCATAAAGCGGACGAAAAAAATTATACCGGAGAGACAAGAGCTGTCCATTGAAGAATTGGATGAAGCTGAAAATTTATGGATCAAGAAGACCCAACAAGATTTTTATAGGGATGAATTGGATCATCTGAAAAAATAATAAATAGAAGAAGTAAGATTGGAAGTTCGTGTCCGGAATTAACAGTAGGATGTATGGTAGTTGGTGGCAGGATATATATGGCTGAACGAAGAAACCTATAATCCTATATCCAAAACATGAATACACCCAACTACTCATTCGCCATTTCCATGAAAAATTCAGACACCAAGGGTTAATCTTTTATTAATGAGCTACGGCAAAGATTTTGGATTGTCAATGGAAGAGCAGCAGTGAAGTCTGTATTTTTCAACTGTCAAAATTGTAAGAATAGGAAAGCTAGGCCAATTCCTCCAATTATGGGTCAACTTCCCACTGCCAGACTCACTCCCAATACGAGAGCCTTTGTGAACGTAGGCTTGGATTACTTTGGTCCTTTTTATGTCACAGTGGGAAGGAGAAAAGAAAAAAGATGGGGTGTTCTGTTCACCTGTTTAGCAGTCAGAGCTATTCATTTGGAAGTTTCACATTCTTTGAACTCGGATTCTTGTATTATGGCAATAAAAAGAATGATAGCAAGAAGAGGTAAACCGAAAACAATTTTTTGTGATAACGGGACAAACTTCCGAGGAGCGGATAATGAAATTCGAAAAGCAAAAAAAGATCTGAATAACACCTCATTCATCAACTCTGTTACTTCAGATGGTATAAACTTCAGGTTCAATCCTGCAGCAGCACCTCACATGGGGGGTGTGTGGGAACGATTGATTGGATCTGTTAAAAAGGTAATAGGAAAAATTTTATATGGACAATCGTTGAAGGATGAAACTCTTCAAACACTCTTTGCAGAAGCTGAGAATATTGTTAATTCTCGCCCCCTCACCATTTTATCAACCGATCCCTATGATCTCGAACCACTAACTCCAAATCATTTTTTGTCTGGTTTCGCAAATAATGATAGTTCAATCATTGAAGTGGACCCAGATAGTAATTTTTTGAAGCGTGAATGGAGAAAGGCAGAAATGTTAAGAACATCGTTTTGGAACAGATGGTTGAAAGAATATCTTCCCACCCTTAATAAAAGAAATAAATGGACGTTTGATCAGGCACGGATTGAAAAAGATGATATTGTCGTAATGGTAGACGATGATGTACCAAGACATAAATGGAAACTTGGCAAAATAGTACAAACATTCCCAGGTCCTGACGGCAGAATCAGAGTTGTCGACGTTAAAGTTGGTTCTTCCATTTACCGGCGACCAGTTGTCAAGATATGCAAATTGGAACTGGAAGGATCGTGAAATTCTTCACCAGGGGGGAGAATGTTAGAATTTATTTGATACTCTGTGTATATCATAGTTCATTGTTTGTTTATTGTTTATCATGTATGTAGTATTCAAAAAAGATAGAAGTTTGACAAGTAAAAAAGTCATCAAGCAAAACGGAATATTACATTTATTTTACTAAAAATAACATTATTTCGAAAGAGAGCTTACACTCATGGATATTACCAGTCAACAACTTTAAAAGTCTCATGTGATTAATAAACTACTAACACATATGGAAAATTAAAAAAAAATGCCAGTTTTATATCGAAAAAATCAGATTTATTTTTCTTATTATGTCCATTAGTTTTATTTTGATATTATGTTTACCTTCACAATAAAAACTAGATCGAGTTAACATTGAATGACATCAGACTTGGTGAGGAGTATCACAGTGATTAAATTCCAACTGTAAGTTGAGAACGTACGAACATATTGGTTTCATTTGCGGAATTCAGTGTCAGTAGAAGTGAAAAATGATACACAGTCAAGATGTTGAAATACATCAACGGGGCAATATTCCATTGAAACACTGATCCATCAGTATTTCTCAAAATTTGCAATAATGCGTATATTCCAAAGTATAGGTATAAGTATATAAGTATTTTAAATTTTATATTTTCGGCGTTGCCAAATGTACAGTTTCTGAGATATACGAACAATATGTTTATTTTTAAATGGGATAACCCGTATATTTTACAATTTTCTATCAACAGTTTTTTATTGCCGATGCAGCATACAAACTGTTAATGGCCAATATTGACCATTAATTTTAAGAAATTAGGAAAAACATTTTTATTTTGTAATTAATATTGCAGTATAAACAGAAAACAATACCTAAAGAAAAAAATTAAATGAGATGTTCAATATGACCTCCTTGTCTTTGGAAACAGAAATCCATTCTGAATGAAAATTCATCCAAGACTTTTCTAATCGTTAAATTAGTGAAATCTCCTCTGTAATTCTGTCTTTCAGTCCTTGGATGGTATGTGGCCTATTTACATACACTTTGCTTTTTAAATAACCCCACAAAAAATAATCTAGAGGTGTCAAATCCGGAGATCTTGCTGGCCATTCGATAGCTCCTCTTGAGGAGGCGCGCTCCATCTTGCTGAATCCAAATTGATCTATTCACGATATGAGGATTTATATCATCAGAAAAAAGGGTGTAGCTAATTCTGGAATTAACTCTAATTCTAAAAATGCCCAGTATTCTTCACCTGTTATGGTTCTATTCCAAAAACAAGGTCCAATAATGGTATTATTAATAATTCCTGCCCACACATTGATCTTTGGATACTGCGTATGTGCCTTCCATGCAATGAGGATTTTCATCTGACCAGTACCTGCAGTTTTGTTTATCGACCGTGCCATTTAAATGGAAAGTAGCCTCATCAGAAAACAGGATTCGATTAAAGAAATTAGGATTAGTGTCAAATCTATTTAACATTGTTTCACAGAACTCCATTCTGCGATCTGGATCGTCTTCGTTCAGTTCCTGTACCAATTGTACTTTATAGGGATGCCATTTTTCTGTTTTTAAATATTTACGAACAGTTGTTTGACTGATATGATTTTCGGTTGCAACAACTCTAGTAGCCTTATGAGGGTCTTCAACCATCGACAAAAAAAATCAGTTTTTGTTTGCTCTGGATAGCAGGGCGGCCACTTTTTGGGAGTCTCGTACATGTCCACTTTCCTCAAATCCATGAATAATTTTAGATACAGTACCACGTGCTATAGGAGTTCTGTCTTCATAGTTGTTATCAAATATTTCACATACCTCTTCGTGTGTTCGTGTCCTACAAATAATGTCGCAAATAAAACATACTTAAATTTCATAATATTATGGTGTTACCTGTCACCTCATCTTTTTAGTATTAAAATTTCAATTCTTTGACGCTCTGTTAAATGTACCATTGTATTTTACTCTGATTTTTATCGCTGGTAAGCCTATTTTCAAAAAACTTTCACGACGTACCTACTGATAGTAAATCACGACGTACCTACTTGATTAAACGAAATGAAACCGATATTCATATCATGTTTATCAGTACAAAAACAGCAAATACTTTTTAAACTTTAACAAATACCAAGTGGCCCATTTTATTTTCTCTTTATGTTAATATCAACGGTTGCAATAAAAATATTTTTCCTAATTTCTTAAAGTTAATGGTCAATATTGGCCATTAACAGTTTGTATGCTGCATCGGCAATAAAAAACTGTAACAGAAAATTTTAAAATATACGGGTTGTCCCATTTAAAAATAAACATATTGTTCGTATATCTCAGAAACTGTACATTTGGCAACGTCGAAAATATAAAATTTTAAATCGCTGGTCCATCTAATATACTTAGCCAAAATTTTGTTATTGTATCAAAGATATCTTCATGTTTCCATACTTTACGCGCGCACTGTATAATATAGATTTTCTTTCGAAAAAAAAATCCTTTTTTTTAAGGAATGGTGAAAGGTTTGGGGAAATCTCCTCAAAAATGATTTTCCAGCAGAATCCAAAAATAAAATAATATGATAAATGTGGCAACATTGCAACCATCAATTTTTCTCCCACGGCGGAACCAACATCTCGTTTTTTTCCAAAGATATGTGTAATAGTAAACTGAATTGGAAATCAACGTTTACACACCTGGTATTGCAATCGACGTTTACACACCTGGTATGTAACAGAACTCGCTGTTGTTCTTTCTCATATTTAGAATGTAAAATAAACATCGATTATCTGGGATGACTCATATTTATATTTATTTGTGTTAATTGAATCAATAATCATTTTTTACAATTTTAAAACGTTTGATTTATTAATATTTAAATTGAGTGTAATCGTTAACCATGCAAATGAAATCAGCGGGCTAGATGGAGATAGAACGGGCATGCATCCTTCGTTCTGGTGCAGCTATCAGTTTTTTCTTCACTAACTTCATTCCGTTTATCGCCAAGCAACACGAAAGCCATATTTATGTCAAATTTGGGTCATGACTATTTATAAACGGCAAATACAAATACCAGATTTGGATTAAGTATTTCACTCCGTCGTTACCATTGACATTTCTTGCATTTTTCAACGTAATCTCTCTATTCCAGTGCTAATAATTGATTTGCTATTTCAAACCGATATACAGGATGAATCATATTTCCGAATGACAATATTCAAGGTTGTATTTCACTCAACCTTTACTACACTAATTAGACCATATGAATATTCAGTGCGACAATATATAACCCATAACTTTTTTCAAAGTTGTGGGTTGGGTTTCGATATTTTCTAAGGTTTCATACTCGACATCACCCCAAATTGTAATTGAATTTCGCCCCTTTTTCAATAAATATTCGGAGATTAAACAACTTTCCTGTGAGGAAGTTCAATCCCCAGTTACATGCAAACCTTAATTCATTTTGATTTGTGGTAAGTCATTCAATCTTCGATTAAATTTCAGAGCCCCCATTCATGATAGACCACCATGTAGATGATTGAAGAAAGTTTATCGATCTAAATGTTAACTCACAACTATTAAGCTTTATGTGGATAAATATTTCTCCTTAGTTATTCGACATTCCAACAAATATCATGCTTATATGAATTTATAATAGTTTTAATGTACAATATAGTTATCTGAGATTGATTAAAGGATTGGGTGATAAAGTAATTGCTAAATTGCATCAAAACTCAATCCTAGTATGAAAAATAAGTGTGTATATCAATGTTCCAGGTACATATGTTAGAATAGCCGATTAAGTAACATAGGCTAGATGGGTAACACACATATACCTGAAGTCAACATCTATTCATAATGTTATCACTCGATTTCATCAATTCCTGTCAATTTCAAGAAGTTATATCAATCTCATCAGTTCGAATTCGGTTTTCAATCATTATATTTACCGAGGAATATTGATTTATTTTTAATGTGCGGTTTTATATTTACGCAACATAAGGTTTGTAAAAGACAATTAAGAAGTTGTGGTGAAACTTAATATACCACAGGTAAGCACCAGTTGAGTGTATTGTTATGATGTTTAGATGTTACTTTACCTCTCTTTACTTTATTTAGCGAAGCCTGCCATGACGTCACCGGCAGCCAGTGGCTTAGTGTATTCGTTTTCGTAACACTGCCAATTTTTATCGTCCCGCCATGCTAGGCAGATGAACAATTTTCATCTCAGTCCTATGGCTGCGTTGGATTCAGTGTTCATCCTTTTCTTCACCTCGTACGGTTCCTCCCAAAACCGTGTTAGTTTGAAGGATTCACATTTCTTCCTATGTGGATTGTACAGCCAAACTTGATCACCTTCTTTAAAGCCTCCTGAATGCTTTCCAGTCATAACGAGCTTTCATTCTGTCACTTACCAATATTAACCTCTTCCGAACTGTTTCATGAATTTTCAACATTATGTCCATCAGTTTATCTGCATAGTCCCGCACTCCTACCACTTGATTGCTTGGTGATCCAAGTCACTGGGCAGTCGGAGTCCCTTTCTGAAGATAATGCTAGCAGGGGTGAGCTTGGTTGAATCATGGACAGCTACATGCCATCAGAAATAGTGGAAGGTGTCTATTCCAGTCCATTTGAGGTTTTCCCACAACTTTGGAAAGATGTTCTTCCATAGTTGGATTGAATCTTCCAACCATGCCATCCGACTGATGGTGAAGCGCAGTAGATCGAATCTTTCAACAATGCCACCCGACTGATAGTTTTGGTCTTATTGATAACCATCATCTCACAAACTTTCTTAAATAACTTTGACTCAGAATCCGTTCCTTGGTCGAAATGGAATTCCATCGGTAATCCAAATCTTGTGAACATGTTGTCCACCTTGCTATTGAGGATGCATTTGCTGGCAACAAGAATGTATTTCAAAAACGGAGGACTTGAAGCCTCTTCACAAAATTCAATATAAATGGGAACAAGTGGTAGACTACAAGCGGAAAACAACTACTTTCCTGGCAAATACCACGCACAACATTAAATGATATCCGCCAGAAAATCTATGCAAACTTCCATTATCAAAGAAAACAAAAACAATAATGCATTCCGGTGAAGCAGGTGGAAGCGCTTGCGCGGGTTAAAGCAGGAGCACTATGACCGACCCAATAAGTATTCATACTTTTTTTTCTGTCGTTCGCCTGCCGCGGTAAAGCGGGAAGCAGGAAGCGGTGCACTAACAATCCGTAAACCGGTTTCAGGCTTTTGGCACTCGAGTTACGAGAATAGTTTTCAGAGTGTTTCTTTCTGCCACTAGGTACCACCATTTCAAAGTTACTTTTAAATGCGTACCTACAGATGATTAAGCTTGGTTTAGTTTTAACTTGTGTTTGGTCATGCTTCAGCCAGAGGTCTTCGGATTTCTGACTGGTGACTACTCGGTACTGACGGTATACGGATTGTTAGGCAGACCTGACACAATTTAAACAATCAAGTTTATCAGAAAGAAACATTTGCAATCAATTTTCATTGATAATGGAAGTTTGCATAGATTTTCAGGCGGATATTCAATGTGGTATTTGCCAGGAAAGTAGTTGTTTTCCGCTTGTAGTCTACCACAGCTCATATTGAATTTTGTGAGGAGGCTTTGAGTCCGCCGTTTTTCTAATATTACACTTTACATGTTTGGTTTTCTTGTTTAAGAATGTATTTGTTGCTATCATCCAGAAAATGGCCTGGCTACATCAATGGCTATTCGTTCGAATGGATCACCTACGTTGTATTCCTTTATTTTACACTGATACCTTGTTTTAATACCTTCAGTAGCTCCAGGCTCTGGACATCTTCTGCACGAGGTTTCTACGTCGCGTCGTCTCGAAAATTAGTTTTTGTTGTTCTTGCATAATTTCCGGAATTTTTTTTGCAACTGTTCCTGCTGCTTTTGTCGACGTTCCTCCTATTTTTCTTTCTGTCTCCGTTCCTTCTCTTCGGCAAACTGTTGCTTGATCATTTCCATAATGGTCTCCATGTCGGCCTAGGGTGTATAATTTCTTGTATTCATAATGAACTTTTTCTCAAATCTGACACCAACTGTTGCGAATATGGGGTTTGTGGTTATTAAAATACTGAAATTATTGTCTGTGTATTTACACTCCACAGCACAAAACAATAATGAACTCTAATAATTCAATCGAAATTTACTCTCCAAAATATACCGCGCATTGCACTGCACTAAATATTTCGCCTAAATCTCTTTGAATGAACTAACTGTCATATCTACGTTCACTGTCTCTTATATAAAGGGCATTAGCACCCAGAAACTTCTTGGCACCAACAGGCGATAAACATGCAGTGGCGTAGCGTATTTGTTTCCGTAACACTATAAATACTGTAACGTAAATAAACTTAACTTGGTTTAACTAATTTATTTAACACTTATTCTACAACTTAATTTATATTACTACGCCACTGTATAGCTCGATTGTATGGGCTCGTTCAGACTGTGTCTCTGAGACTTGAGGGTTGCCTATTTATCTCCGATACAGCATTCTCGATGTTTCGAATTCTTTCCGTTGGCGACCGGCGTGTTCCAATTGTTTCCAATATTGACCGTTGTCTTCCGCGGCAGAGCGCACTGGATGGTTCTCGAACATCTCCGGGGATGATCTCATCGCTGTCGCGCGAGGCGACAGGTCCGGCCTAGGTTCGTTACATTGCCCCCTTCTTAAAGACATTTCGTCCCGAAATTTCATCCTTGGAGTGTGACGATATCTGCATGACTCCCCATATCTGCACCGTGAAGTTCGATGGAAGTAACACTCCACGGTCTTCATGATCGGTCGTGGAAGAGGGTTACAGCAAACCAAAATCTTGACGCCGCTGGATCTGAATATTGCCTCCAGCATACTTCTTATGACTCTCCAGTCCAACCCATCAATACCACAGGATAATTTTGGAATTGCTAGATCCACCAGATTCTGGTCCACCATAGTATCTCTTAGTTTGGTGAGACTCTTCCAGACATCTTCATAGGACGGTTTATCTTGGGAATGCCTCTTGGTAACTAGGTAGTAGATGTTTCTCTGGCCTTTCTTCAACTGTAGCACCCCACCAACTTCTGGATTCTGCCCCCGCAGTGTTTGGAGTTGACCAAATTTCTTGGAGAACACTACGGCGATGCCCTGGACATTCGAAGATCTTCTGCTACACAGTGCGCTAGTGCGTAGTCAGCAGGCACCTCGAAAAGGTCTCGTGACTCCTCTCTAGTAACCCCATGTAGAACTTTCTGCCCGTTTGAATACAAGGACATAAACTTCTCGAACGTCATATCATCCTCCGGTGGCTTGAGGGTGCGAACTTGGTCATGGTTTCCAGCGTAAGGGGCCAACCTGTTGAAATGGACGACCCTTGGTTTCCCTCGGGGTGGCTTATGGATTCGGTACACAAGGTCGTTTATCCTTTTCACGATTTTATACGGGCCTTCCACGAGTTCCGCAACTTTGGTGATAGTCCACGACGACGTTTGGGGTTGTACAGCCAAACCAGGTCATCAACCTTAAATCCTCCAGCGTCGGCCTTGATGTCATAGGTCTTCTTCATTTTATCGCTGGCACTCTGATGTTCAACCGGACTCGTTCGTGGATGTCGTCCATTCTCTGCCGAAGTTTGCTGACGTAGTCCTCTCCCGCAGTGTCTTGTCCTGGCGGTATCCCAAACTTCAGGTCACAAGGCAGTCGCAGTTCTCGGCCCATTATAATACTAGCAGGAGTTTGACCGGTTGACTCGTGAACTGCGGATCGATAGGCCATCAGGAACAAATGAAGATACTGGTCCCAGTCTCTTTGATGGTCAGAACAACCTTGGACAGTGGCGGTTGATCGTCCTGTTTATCCGTTC
>JAFIRS010008344.1:0-17815 GCA_018342105.1 Gonioctena quinquepunctata
GGTGCATGTAAACCCGATATGTCCAGCAGTGCGTATCATTTCGCGCGGTGTGGTGTGCGTGAAGTTTCGCGGCTCTAAAGTTCACCAGAAAGAGTTTCCTTACGTTCTTGATCTCAGAGTTGGTTGAGTGAAGGCGTTATTGGCTTCGATGTACGCGGCCTCTTTGAACTTGAGCGTATGAAAACCACTAATTGCTCTTTCTGGCGCAGAGGCGCGAAACTTCACGAATCACCACACCGCGCAAAATTACACGCACCACTGCACATGGCGGAAATACACGCACCATTGCATCGACAGACATATAAATTGGTAAGTAGCACTTAAACTTCTCAGTATTCACCTGAAGACGATTGCAGATACAAGCATTCGAAACGTCGTGAAAACCTTTCGAATCCATTAGGACGATGGACGACCGAAACGAGAGTTATCAAGTCTATAACCTCCAAACAAACAAACAAACTGAATTGTCCTACCCATGAGAAATGATTTGATCCACTTCATCAGTTTCGGAGGCAGGTGGAAATCAATTAGTTTGGAGAGTAAGCCCTTATGGCAAACTCTGTCTTGCCTTGCTGATGTCTAAACGAATATCATAAGCACTGTTATTGGTATTTGGTGATGATATGGCATCTAACACCAGCCTCAGAACCTGAATCTCGGTGGAACGTCAGAAGTATCTGGAGATCGGAACGACAGATCATTTAAAAAATGTGTGGCGAGGATAATCCAACATGCTCTATTCGTCAGAAATATTTGCATCAATACAGATTGGCCGCTTATATGAAAACATAGAAGCCACTTTGTTATTTCAGATGGAAAGTATATAATATTATTTTTGGAATACATCAAAGGATACCTCATACCTTTTGCTGAATTCCCTGTACCTATCTGTGACATTTCTCGCAATAAAAATTATTTTGTCCAATTTTTGTGCAAAAATTAGTTCAAAAACTAAAACCCGACTACTGAAAAATCACGCTCTGAAAATTATGAAAAAAGAAAATATTCTCATCTGAAATTTTTATGTATACAGTATTCAATATTTATCGTCTATTAAATGAACAACTTTCACGTAATATATTTCAATGTATCAACACGGCTATCCTCTGAACATTGCCATCAATATGTCACGAAAACATTGAAATATAACACATAAAAGCTGTTTTTTAATAGACGATGAATATAGAATAATTTGTACATAACAATTTCAGATGAGAATATTTTTTTGTTTCATAATTTTTAGAGCGTGATTTTCAGTAGTCGGGTTTTAGTTTTTGAACTTATTTTTATTTCATACTTTTTAGAGCGTGATTTTTCAGTATTGGGTTCTAGTTTCTGAACTTATCTTCATTAAATACTTTCAAAGCATGATTTTCCAGTATTCGGGTACTTTCTTTTTATTCAAATTATTTTGGGAATATTAATTTTTCCGTGATAAAGTATTTGCAGAGTCGCTTTTATTTTTGTTTGTTTGGGTTTTATTGTTTTACCTAGGTAATATACCGCGTGAAGGTACCCCAGCTTATGTCATTTTATTACATAGTATCTTTTATTTTATATAAGGTGTGTACATAGTCCATAATGAAATACGTTTATTATATATGTATTTTGGGTGGGTTTGTAGAGAAAATATGTTTGGCTCACATCTGAGGCATGATTTTATAAATTATTTCCCAATTATAGGATGCATACAAGCAAAGCTGGGAGCAACAGCTAAAAATATATATATATTTTTGAAATGTGCTGATTGAGCCTTCATTTGATCCCCAACACAGCAACATTAAACGATGTTTGAAGTTATTTTTCAATATTAGTTACTTTAGGAAATGTTAATATAAACATTAATAAATATTATATAAGAACTTTTTAACAAAAAATTAAACCGACAAAAAAATCAACTGAAAAGCAAAAATAAAATAAACCTTCTTAGTTTAAATGATAATTGAGCTCCTAAACTAATGTAAGTAGGTACCTGATTTTGAGTCGGCGCCAAACAAACAATTATCGAAGATCATTATCTATGAAAGAAGTCATCAAAACGCAGCAGTGCATCTCGCTGCCATCATTTTACACTTCACCTAATTCAATTGCTAGTTTGTTTGGCGCCGACTCAAAATCAGTTACTTACATTAGTTTAGGAGCTCAATTATCATTTAAACTAAGAAGATTTATTTTATTTTTGCTTTTCAGTTGATTTTTTCGTCGGTTTAATTTGTTGTTAAAAAGTTTCTATTTTTTACGTTTCAGTTCCGTATTTCGTCGGTTTAATTTTTTGTTGAAAAGTTTTCATTTTTCATTTTTTTGTGGCTAAAATCTACCAATTACTACCTACTTGTTTTTTGATTACTTCTAAAATACTTACTTACCCACCTTACTTCAACTATTACCAGTTAAATAATATGATTATCTACTTTTACTATTTGTTGTAATATAAATTATTTTCGTTGTTCTGGTTAGTTTATTTCATTACTTTGTAAATCATTCCATCATCTCATAAAATATACTGATTTTGACGGAACGAGAATAATGTCAGTAGCGATCTGTCATTGTCAACTACGTATGTGTGTGCCAATGTTCACTGGTGAAAAATCAATTATCCCCTATTTTTCCACCCGTAAGGGTGGCTTATTCCTTTTGGAATCCAAATATAAGGTATACCCTATCTATTAAAAAAAGAATCATCCAAATCGAAGAACCCAGTACAAAGTTATGCCTGATAGAATCGGTTAACGGACCAGAATTCAGAGGGTGAGTGATCAATATCCTTCATTTCGCTACCCTTAGGGGTGGATTTCATCTTTAAAATTCAAATGGGACCAAATTCGGAGTACACCCTATCCACTGAAAAAAGAATTATCGGATTCGGACGCCTCAGTAAAGAGTTATTTGTGATCATACATAAAAAAATATTATGGAAAAACATAAAATATACGGGTCGAATAGAGAACCTCCTCCTTTTTGGTTTCGTCGGTTGAAAACTAGTCTGGCACCTATCTATTTATCGGTATTAACAATGTCTGGCAAGTCAATCAAGCGTCGCGACGCCATAGCGACCGCAAAGCCACGACCAGAATCGCCATTCCGTTTTCAGCACAACTTGAACTAACGAATAAATATTATTTCAAGTTTAAACATCTCCTCTGAAAAATGCATGTGATCTCCAGGGCTATAACAGCACGTGAAAGTTTTATTTTATTTTTTTGTTTTTGTAAAATTACAAATCAGTGTACTGCCAATACAAAATATAATACAATTCGAGTAATATACCAAGACATGTGAGGAAACCTACTGAGATGCGTCATTATTTTACAATCTTCATGAAGTAACCCTACACGTATTCTAATTTTACCGAATTGTTGGTCAGTTCCCAATCAAATGTTATTGAAGTTCACAAACATTGTTTGTGACTTGATTTACAATTTTTTGTGAAGTTACAAAAATATATGGTCACTGAAATTACTGTGAAGTCATTAAAATTTACAATTATTTTCAGTATTCTTATAACTCTGACTTAAAAATTACATGATGTATTGTAATTTAACTGAAAACAAATGAGTTTTGTAATTTTGTCGAATTGTTTGTCGGTTTTCATTCAAAAGTTTTCAAAATTAACAAATATTGTTTGTGATTAGATTTACTACAATTTTTTGTAAAGTTACAAAAATATATTGAAACTGAAATTACTCTAAAGTCATTAAAACTACATAAATATTTTTTGTATTTTTACAACTCTTATTTAAAATTGCATGATGTAATTACACTAAAAAAAAATTTTTTCTCACTCATTTTGTAATTTTCTCGAACGGTTGGTCGGTTTTCAGTCAAAAGTTTTTAAAATTTACAAACATAGTTTGTGATTTGATTCTCCACTCAGATTTGCGTATCAAACGTTGGTAGCCTCTGTGTGTTGCATCTGTGTCTTTTGTTTTCCTGGCTTTTCGGGACAATCGGCGTTGACACCGACTAGACAACGACAAAAATAACTGTTGAGTGTTACTTGAATCAATGAAGCGTTCGATTATCTCACAGTACACAAAAAGCAAGCAACTTTTGAATAATCAAATTTTTATAATTCTCATCTTTTGAACTTGTGTTAATAAAAAATTACCTATTTAAATAGGGAGAAGTTAATAAAACTTGTGAGACTATTGCTAAAGTAAGTGGAAGAAGTTATTGGTCATATTCAAAAGTCATTCGTTGAACGTGAAAAGAACCGGAATTGTTGGTGAGTAATTCAATAAAAATTAATTTTCTATTTGATATCAGTAATAATTTATGGTACCCGAATCTGTAGTAATCTGACCATTTGTTCGCTTTATTTATAAATTTTTGATGAGAACTGAATTGTATAGTAAATTTGCGATGCAATATACTGAAATGACGAAACATTTTCGGTCAATTTTTTTAACAAAATTACAACACCTGTATCTTAATATAACCAAACAAATTTCAATAGATATTTAGTAAAATGCAACAAATATTTTGTAGTTTTTTTAAACTAAGTTGAATAAAATTGTGTAGTAAAGTTACAATACAGCATACTGAAATTACAAAACATTTTCAATCAAATATGTTGAATGCAATTACTATATTTGTATTGTAATTTTACCAGTCGCAGATGATTCCACATCTGATTTTATGAACATCCTGTTTATATTTTCAACAAATCAATCCCGATATATGTTGAGTAAATTTCAACAAATGTTTTGTAATTTCACTAAATAGAGTTGGAATAAGTCATGTAGTGAATTTACAAGGCTGAAATTTATTATTACTATATTGTTTTGCGCTAAAACTTCTAACGATTTTGTTGTGAAATTACTATAGAAACTTGTAACAGCCTGTAGGATAAAATTGAATTACCAGAATAAATCTTGTTATACCTAAATGAAAATACCGAGCCCAAAGGTATTACAGTTACTTTTTTTTCAATTGATAAGATACTATTTATCACATTTTCCAATGGAAGAACGTTTCCCGATAAAAGTTTTCCTGATAATTTAAATTCATATAACAAGACAGTTACGCAATTGACTATGAGTAGAAATGATTCGATGGAACCAAATTGATCACAAATATCATTGGATATCAAATATTTGAGAATATTTGTTTTTTCGTGAATTTCTCTAAGCATTGGAAACACAGTATATCTTCCGTGGAACACCGCGAGAACCCATGATTCCGTTTCGTTTCTGTAAAAAATGAAGCGCACAGGGATCATCTTGAATTAATTAATGCCCTCGAAGAAAGACCTCACCCATTGTGAGATCATTATTTACTCCTGTTTTAATATATCCTGTCAATCTTAGTTATGACCATTGACCGTCCCACGAATTCCTCTGTTCATCCGCTCCAATTCAAAGAACTAGACCAATTAATAAAATCAAAGGGAAAAATTTATATCTACCGCAACATCCGAGATAATACCCAATAAAAATAGTTGAACGCAACTGACGGGATCGCTATCTTTCTGCAAAAAACATTTAATTCCGCAAACATTTAGACCGACATTTCGACAATTTCCAGCCTTTCTTGAGAAGGAAACGAGTCGCGCAAGATGAACAAAAAAGGATATGGGATAATGGGTCGCGAATTATACCGAACAGTGGAGTAGAATTGACTGCGTATAAGGGGTCAGCAGTATGAAATTAGTGGCATGCTTATATGTGACTTGTCGCGGTATAAGAAATATGTCGCTGTATAACTATGATCGGTGAAGACATATGAAGGCCACATTTTTCAACCGAATGGAACAAAAGTGGGCAAATAATTTTTTTTCTATCAATACTTCATATAAGTTCGAAAATGAGCCGAATCGGTCCCGTAGTTTCGAAATGGCATCTGTTGGAAGAATAAACAAAAGTCTCAATCTTTCATTTTCATACCAATATTGGCATTACCATTCATGAGAATTAATAATTTTTGTTAACCCTGTATGCTCCTTTCACTTGAAGTTTATTCGCTTGTATCAATAAGATTATATTTGAGTTTTTCTTCTGCCGACAAACAGAACATCATTGTATTTTGACATTTTTGGATTTCAAAGTGTTGGACAAATAAAGCTCATCTAGGTATTTGCTAACGTTTCGCGAATATGCAGTTTGCCTCTTCAGAGCTTAGTTGTAATCAACGGATCATAGTAACTTGTCATCAAAATTTATGTTCAGCATTGTGACAATGCGACGTTGAATTTGTTTTAATTGTAGAAACTGAAATGATTAATATTAGAATAACTAACAGATCATCTGACGACTGGTATTGAAAAATGTGAGAGGGAGCTCAAACTTTGAGTGACTCATTCAATTGATGTATTGGAATATAATTTTGCCATGTCCCAGTTGTTCTTCCATTGTGCGATTGAAATTTTTCATCTTTTTTCATGTGATTTTTTTACTATGATTTTCATTTTGTTCCATTCTATAAGGTGATCATTTGTTTTAGGGAGTTTTTGAGATGATTATGATCTCTTGCCTGCGGTAGTTCCTTTCGATGTTGAAGTGGAAGCATTTTTCAATAGCGTGTATTTCGGCTTGAAAAAAGCTTGGGGATTCGCCCAGACTTTCGAAGTATCTTGTACTGTGCATATCCTTCCAATTTCTTATGCAATTTTTGAGTCTATATATCATATAACAGGGACTAGGTGTTAGATGTCTATGTTTGATTACATATATATATATATATATATATATATATATATATATATATATATGTAATACTTAGACACAATTTTGTTGAATTTAGCCTTTGAAATATGAATATATGATCCATCAATTTCAAGTAACACTTCACTAATTTTTCTGAACAACATGTCTTGTGATGATTGAACACAGGATGCTTGAAGCAAGTCTCAAATTTTGATAACACTTCCTCAAATCATCCATTTCGTCGCACAAAATACACAGAGTTCTGAATAATATTAATTGATGAATATGTCATAAGATACACCGTCAAAATAACATTAATTAGGTTAATGTGATAATTCCATAGCCTCCTATTTATTTTATACAAAAATGTTCATTATTTTCACGAATACCTGACAAACAAAAGTTCTAATAATAACTCACTTTAGTTACACAGATTTGTTGATAGCTAATAGCATACTTGATTTTCAACGAACAGAGATGTGCTACGTGCAACTGAAGTCCTAGGAAGGTCTTTCTTGGATATAGAAACCCAATATAATTACAAAATCAAACAAGTAATGTTTCTATCAACTATATTCAAATCAAAGTTGAATACCTCATATCATAAAAAATAATTGATTAATTATCAATATTGTTTTCATTATTTTGCTAATTATTATCGATGTTGAACACACAGTTATTATAAACAATTCTTGGTTGGTTTTCTCAACCTGAGACACTGCGACCAGTACAGAGAATGTCTCTCATAGCTTTTATAACGCTTTTATGATGATCAATGTCCATTCGTAAGTAAGACTCAATCGACTGGCTATTGTTATGTCCTGTGATCTTTATCAACTGCTGTTCGCTGATCCCCGTTTTGCTAAGCTGGATACAGCAGTTGCCCTCGCTGAATGGTTAGTAATCTCCACTTTCTTGATATCAATGCCGGCCTCAGTGGCAGCAGATTTTGATAATAATAATAATAATAATAATAAATGCTTTTATTGAAAGGTTACATACTCTGTACATAGAACCTAACAAAAGGCAGGATTCAATATCTGCGCATGAAACATCATTGCAGAGCTTGCTCTTCCATCCAACCATCAAAATATATTCATGATCATGCTTAATTTAAAAATATTCATTACAAAAATAAAAAAAAAAACAATAAAAATAAAAAAAGAACAAAAATATATGAAAAACTATATATAAAATAAAATATTGCAGGAAATCAATACGAAAATATTCATAGAAGTTGAAAACAGGGGTGTGCCAATTCAAGTTCGTTTTATATCATATTTCAATATACGGAAAGCTGTTTTCGATTAAATATTGTTTCAGTTTTTTTTTGAACGTATTGAGTGAAAATGATTTGAATTCAGTCGGTAACCGGTTGTATAAGCGAACAATCTGATACGAGAAGGAGCCACGGAAGAAAGAAGTTCTGTGTTTAGGCGCTGTCAGGTTATTCCGAAATCTCAAGTTCAGGTTGTGTATATCTGTTCTGAAAGATAACTTTCTGAATAGGTAAGGTGGCTTTCCAGTTGTTATGATTTTGTGGAAGATCGAAGCGGAATGGAGTATGCACCTGGCCTCCATATTGAGCCAACCAAGATTTTTAAGATGTTGTGAAACATGTTCCCGCCTTCTTGTGCCTGTGATGAGTCTGATGCAAGCATTTTGAAGTTTTTGTAGCCGCATTCTCTCTGATTTCAGTAGTCCCGGGTAATAAACTACGTCTGCGTAATTAGCATGTGAAAGTACTAATGCATCACATAGCATGAGTTTACTTTTCTTGTTCAATATATTTCTACTTGAATAAATAATTTTAAGGTTCATGTACCCTCGCTTCAAAATATGAGTAATGTGTGTCCTAAATCTGAGAGCACTGTCGAGGTATAATCCTAATTTTTTTGTTATTTCAGTATTGGGTAATTGGACACCATCTACGGCTACATTAACTAAATTCTTGCAACGGTTTCTCGCAGCTGTTCTTCCAAAAATCATGACATAAGATTTAGACGCATTAACAGTGAGACAGTATTTATTAGAGGTCGTTATCAAATAATTCAAATCCTGATCCTTTTTTCGAGTGCATGGTTGAGATAGTCTTCTTCGAATTCTAAATACAATTGTGTATCGTCTGCGTAACAATGCATTGAAGTATAACGTAAGGACTTTGAAAATTGGGAGGTATAGAGGACGAAGAGAAGGGGGCCCAATATTGATCCCTGAGGAACACCATTTTTTAGAATGAGTGAGTTTGACTTTTCATCATTAAGTATAACACAATGAGATCGGTAATGAAGGTAACTTTGGAGGAGTGATGTGGCATCCGAGGAAAACCCTAGGTAACTAAGAATAGCTATAACTAGTTTGTGATTAATGCGGTCAAATGCTTTCGAGTAGTCAAGCAATACTAAGAGACAGAGTTTGTTATTGTCAATAGAGATATGCACATCATCGAAAACTTTCAACAGGGCCGTTGAACAACTATGGTCAGCTCTAAATCCCGATTGACAGGATGGCAATATATCGAATTCATTTAAGTAAGATCGCATTTGTAAGTTCAATATTTTTTCGAAGGCTTTCGAAATGGCACACAAAATACTAATTGGACGAAGGTCACTCATATTCTCTGGATTGGTGATTTTTGCCAATGGTAGGACATGAGATTGTTTCCAACTCAATGGGTAAATATGTTTTTGTATACAATAATTGAATATATGTGATATGTGCGTTAGAATCATGGGACAACAATGTAATAACATTTGTATACTTATTTTGTCAGGTCCCACAGCATTCGATTTAATGCCCAGTAATGTAGTATAAATTTCATCATCATTCGTTTCATGGTAAGAAAAATGATTATCGTTCAGTGTATTACCTGAGAAAAAATCAATAATTTCATCGTCAGGCGTAGAGTTATTATTTGAAATGCTTCCAAAAAAGTTATTGATATCTTCAACATGCATTAGGTGTTCCGGAATTGTTTTCTGCACCTTTTTGTTGTTATATACGTTCATATCAGCTAGTTCTTTCCATAATTGTTTGTTTCTTGTTAAACGATAATTGAGGTATGCTTTTTTTTCGAGTATCACAGTCCGATTCGTGAGATTTCTCATTTCTTTATAATAATCCCAATGATGCTGATTTTTTGTTCTTCTAAATCTTGAGAGAGCCTTATCTCTCAGTTTGAACATTTTTTAACCACATAGAAATTGTATTTTTTTCTACAGGGCAATTTTTGTACCACCCCTCTGACTGTGGATGCTTCTAGTTTGGATTGGCGGTTAAATATAATCTGTCAGTTGTGACAGTATCACCTCTTTTTTTAAATCAGTTTTTGATAAAGACGAACAGGGCATACCTCAGGTTTGGAAGAATTAGTAACCAACCATTTGCTGTCTGCCAATTTCTTGGATCCTCCTTGGGTAGTCTTTGACAACACTGGATTGTATTATATGTGGCCTGTAAATCCTTCTTTGCTATCTTCTTCCTCCACAAAGTATTCAACACTAGTTAAACATCCTTCTCCACTTAGCCAGGCCAGTTCTCGGGGAGAAACGTAAAAAAACTTGCGTTGAAGACCTTCTGGGGTCTCGTCCCACATGTTAAGAATTCTATTATAATCTTCATTAGATAATGCTGCACAACTTGATTTTCTCTTAGAAGGATCCGTTTGTACATGTCGACGCTTAGCATCACGTGCAGATCAAGCTTCTACAAATTCAATATCGGAAAATGGATCAAATTTAATATGAAATTTGGTGAACAACATTTCTTGCAAGTGTTTGGCGGTAAGATTTTTTTTTTTTTTTTTTTAATGGCTTTGACATTTCGTCATTCGGCCAGTCACAAGTTGAGTATTTATATGTATGATTTTCATAGTGTTCTGGGTAGGCCTTGTTACTAACTCCATACGCCACCTAGGAGTAGCACTGTTAATTTGAACGCAACAGCGAATCGTCGAGGACCATCCTCGGCCCGGCTACGAAATTTAACATTTAATTCTCTCTAATTAAATAGAAAAATTTCTGCCCTGGCCGAGGATCGAACTCACGACCTTTCGATCATGAGTCGGACGCTAACCCACCGCGCCAATCCCCCCACAGGCGGTAAGATTCCACATCAATTTAACGACGCTTTCCTCATAATCTGTTCCATTTCTTCTTTCCATATCAAATGCATAATCTTGCAATATATGAGCCAACTGTTCAATAGATGAATTTTCTATTCTGTAAAATTTTTCGTTACAAAGTTCTATGAACTGTTTCCATACACTTGCCTTATTCCTCTTAGTATTATATGGTGTTGATTTCTGAACTTCCTGTCTTATAACTTCCACACTTTCTTTCCCGAAACGAGACATTCTGCAAAAATGCCACAAAACTGAACAAAAAATGTGAAATTGCACTGAATCAATGACACATAATTTACCTGTTGACAGGCACAGAGCCTACTTTGTATTTTTAGTTTCCTACTGGATTTTCTGAAGGAAAATATCATTTTATAATTCTTTATATTACTTTGGTGTGAAATTTTCTCAACGAATCTCCCACGTTCTTGGAGTACTACCTGGAAATATCTCCTCGAGCATGAATTATTTCCGATAGTATTTCAAGCACTAAGGAGTTTACTAGGGATAATCAACTACCTGTTAATTATCCCTCAGATATAGAAAAACAACCCGCAGATAATGAAATTGTAGTATCTAGCAAACGTAAATTGACATAAGGGTTGTTTAACCACCAGATTCTTATCCATGATAATTAATCTTTATACTTTCAATTATAGCTTTCTACAAGTTTTTATTTGGTGTCACTTGTCCCGATGATTGTATGTCTGTAATTAAATCTTACAGTTAAATTTCACCCACTTCCCATCTTCCGATAACTTCGAATTCTGGCAGGTGTTCATAATTGTTAAAGAAAAAAAGAAAATTTTTAGAGAAAAACTTCGTGTTTATGGTCCGATTCGATTCGAAATTGGTATGTGGGGTCGGAGATTATGAATTTTTTGTCAGAATTCATAAATTTGAAATGGCGACTGGTGACGAGTTTTGGAATTAGAGTACGATTCGATTCAAAATGGTATGTGGGAGTTTTCGGGGTCGGAGATTATGAATTTTTTGTCGGAATTCATAAAATAAATATGGCGGCTCCAAGATGGCGAACGAAATGTGTGATTATGGTCCGAGTCTATTCAAAATTGGTATGTTATGGTTTTCGGGGTTGAAAAAGATTTTTTTTGTCAAAATTCATAAATTCACGATGGTGGACGAGTTTTGAAATTTTTTTCCGATTCTATTCAAAATTGGTATGTGGGGGTTTTTGGGGTCGGAGATTTTGAATTTATTGTCAAAATTCATACATTCAAGATGGCGACTCCAAGATGGTTGACGAGTTTTGTGATTATTGACCGTTTCCATTCAAAATTGGTTTGTCGGGGTGTCTGGGATCGGATATTATAGGTTTGGTCAAAGATTTTTTTTGGCAAAATTTATAAATTGGAGATGGTAGTTCCAGGATAGTGGACGAGTGGACCTTCAGGTGGTCTCCTCATTAAAATACTAGATGGCTCAGAACTTACAGAAAAAAGGCCTCATAATAACGATACCGCATACACATTTCAAAAGAATATTAAAAATAAATATTTTATTTCAACATACAAAACTTAAAATGAACATCCACTGATTATAATAAAAACTCATGTTGAAAATACACTTCATTGCATTATCAAAATGAGTAAGAATAGCCGGTGCAGCGTAGTTAGTTGGTGGTAACTGGCTGTTCGGAGTAACACTCGTAGATTACAAAGTGCAAGAAGATTTCGACGTCGAAGACGGTAACTGTTGCAATTGTTAGTGCATGAAAAGGTTTTTTTTGAGATGTTAACCTTTAGCAATAGCAGTTGACTTCCAGCCTCCAAGACGTTCTATGTTGGTTATCCCTACACCTGAATCTACTGAAAATGTTGCCGAGGAATGACTGAAAGTGGGACCTGTGTAACGTACTGGGTAAGGTCGGCGTGAATAGGCAGCGTTCTCTGCCGGCATCTTACCATCTGTCACTTCAACGACGCTTCGACTTGAAACTTTGACGTCTTGATGACATACCTTGGTTGTCATAACAAATCCTCCAATAAATATAAAATAGAGGAACAAAAAAAAGTCTAGGCTAGATTGAATATTGAAACATAAATTAGTAAGAATAGTAATGAATACAGGTTAAACCAATGAAATGTATATAATAACGTTGAATTTGACATATCTTTACTTTCCCGCACTAGTGCGGGAAAGTGACACTTTCAAAACTGAAATTCAAGCGGAAAAAAGGGCAAAATTACACGGTCGTAGAAAAACAGTTTTCTATTGATTATTTTGTATTCGATGGCTTCACTATTTCCTTCCGATGACAATATTATGATAGTGAAGGTATAATTATTGTGGATTATTGCAATTTCATTCGCGCCACTGTTGTCAATCAAAATGGAAGAAAATGAGGTTACTCCCTGATGAGATAAAATCAAGTTCTTCCCGAAGATACTCACAAAAGCAGGGTTCATCTTTAGAAAAGTTTGCGTCAGTTGAACAATACAAAAAAACAGATAAATGTACACACAACATTCGATTATCACTCAAAAAAAATATCTTCAATTGAATATTCCTCTTCTCAAAAAGAATATATTCCGCAAGATCAAAAGTAATTACTAAAGTCTATCTTCAAGTGGCAGATAACTTCACATCTGATTTTTCTCACATCTGTTTCGATAAACTAGAAAATTATTTCACCGATCAATATCAACGTTTCAAAGTAAATCGTAAGGTGCAAGAAAATGGGTTTTGCTTTCTCATTTGTTTCATAATAATTTTGAGATGTCCTGATTCTATTTGTCCATAAGAATAATATGGTTACCGTTTCTATGACCTATAATTCCATTGATTTATTTCTTTATATTGTTCTCAGTATTCATACCCAGTAACTATATCTCCAATCAGTGTGCATAGATACCTATTAGTAGAGGAGACCGTGGGAGATCGACCTTCACCGATCTGATAACTCGATGAGACATATTTTTTATCAAATATAATTTATAAACAAATATGCCTAAGATAACTTGCCTATCAAAAAGTGTTCATGGCTATTTTTAATTGAATCAATTCTAATCAATTTTCTTTCATCACCTTCACTCTTTTGATAACCGAATCAGTTTCATCTCAACTGATAGTTTTTAACACACAGAATATGCCTAGGTAGGCTTGCCTACTTATTCCTGTGCATGGCTACCTGGCAAGCAGATGTGGACAGGTAAGTCAATATAGGTAACTACACCGATCTGTTAACCAATCGAAATTGATATCATAGGTAAGATAATTCAATTACAAAACCAATCGTATAGGCTTGCCTGCAAAAAATCGTACATAAAATATCATTGCCAAGCTATAAAGTTTTGAAATTTTAGCTATTTGATAGGTGCGAGAGAGAAAGTAGAGCGTCCGAGGTCCGTGTCATAGAACAGGACACAACATAGCAGCTGCACGCTACCTGTTTGTGATTACACAACGGCATTTCATCAGAAAGGTAAAGTTCGGCCACTTGAA
This sequence comes from Gonioctena quinquepunctata, assembly GCA_018342105.1. Lineage (NCBI taxonomy): Eukaryota > Metazoa > Arthropoda > Insecta > Coleoptera > Chrysomelidae > Gonioctena > Gonioctena quinquepunctata. The sequence goes on from JAFIRS010008344.1 coordinate 14,230, forward strand.
CTGTTCTCCTGAAATGAATCATACCAAAACATATTTGCGTCATTACTAGATGAAGCTTACATTTTCATATATGAAAAAATGCAGGCCGTTCAGGAGTTTACCGCTCATATGAATGGTATAAAACATTGCACTAGTGTTAATAACACCAGGTATTGCATTTTTATGAAAAGTTATTCCGGAAAAGAAGATAAAGAGCACTTTTTGAAAAAAGTAAAAAGTTATGACTCCAACAATTTGCCCCCATGCTGGTCTTCCTTAACCCAAAAAATTTTACGAACAATTTATGTCAATTCTATGTGGCTTCATGCGACTGATCAAGATTGCTTAAAATTGCGCCCTGAAAACTGTGGTTGGCTTTTAGACGATGGTCATTTTAAACCAATTGTATTTGTTGGGGACCAAACACCCTTAAAAATTGATGACATCGCACAAATCATGGATAATGGAGATGAAGAAGAATTATTAGAATCTGATGTTCATTATTCAGCTTCCGGTGATTCCGATGGTGAATAATAAAAATTATAATAAATATTTGTTTTTTTTTATGTATTTCACATGCTTTGAAATAAACGCTTTTAACAACATAAATGTATTAGATTTTATTTTTCCATATTGATGATTTTATTTTATTTATTATACTGAAATTTTTAAAGTTACACTTATTCTTTCCCGCTTTATGGCATTTATTTGATTTTAAATAATGAATAAATAATCCTTTATTTAATTTTAAATAAAGAATATAGATTTTTTTTTAATTTTTAAATTTTATAATTCAGCAATAAAATGGAAAAAAATGTTGAAATAATTTTTTATTTATTTATTAATATATTAAATTATTTATTTTTGATTATTTCATAGCTGTAAGTATATATACTGTGAAATAATACAAAAATTGTGATCGAAATTAGAGTTATAATAAATTGGAGTTCAAAATTACTGTCGAGTGTGAATAAATGCTGTCACTGTCACCCACATGTAGACGAGCATGCGCACTCGGATACATTCAACGGTCAGGTAGCGTGCAGCTGCTATGTTGTGTCCTGTTCTAAGACACGGACCTCGGACGCTCTACTTTCTCTCTCGCACCTATCAAATAGCTAAAATTCTAAAACTTTATAGCTTGGCAATAATATTTTATGTACGATTTTTTGCAGGCAAGCCTATACGATTGGTTTTGTAATTAAATTATCCTACCTATGATATCAATTTCGATTGGTTAACAGATCGGTGTAGTTACCTATATTGACTTACCTGTTCACATCTGTTTGTCAGGTAGCCATGCACAGGAATAAGTAGGCAAGCCTACCTAGGCATATTCTGTGTGTCAAAAACTATCAGTTGAGATGAAACTCATTCGGTTATCAAAAGAGTGAAGGTGATGAAAGAAAATTGATTAAAATTAATTCAATTGAAAATAGCTATGAATACTTTTCGATAGGCAAGTTATCGTAGGCATATTTGTTTATAAATTATATTTGATAAAAAATATGGCTCATCGAGTCATCAGATCGGTGAAGGTCGATCTCCCACCGGCTCTTAGACTATATGTTTCATGTCAGTTTTACCTCATTCGCCTTATTTCTTCAGCTACCTCCCATGCACAGTCCTTCCGAAGAAATCAACAATCCATACATTTCATAGAAGATTTTTTTTGATAGACTGTCCACCTACGCCACTGGAGATAATGGCTTGAGAAATTATACCAGAAATATTCCGGGCAAACGAGACGTATCCATCATCCTAAGTTCTGTCTTCGAGTTTTTCACCGCGTCTTTCCATTCAATTATATTCTTGTTGACATATTTTTTCATAGCAGACGATTAAATAGGGCAAAAGTAAGAGGGTATCTGCGGAATTCCTCGTGTGACTCAAGTTTTTTCGAGATGCCATCCTGCTGAGTTGGATCTACTCTTTTGTGGCACCGATATTTCCAAGCTGATCTTTATTCGAATTCCCGATGATAGTGGTGCAAACTAGATTCTTGTATCAGACTCAGTAGAAAACACTGAACATTCCGCTGAATTCTACTGACATTTTGGTGTCTCTTGATAATGACAGAAATAAACACTAATAATATCAATAATGATTATGAGGTTCTGATCATCCAAAAATTTGCGGGGAATAGATGCAGAAAATTGTAATCCTCGACTCATTACGTCTGCTCATGTCATGATCATTCACCGCTCGGATTGGTATTATTATTGCCATATCAATACAGATAACATTGAGGAAAACTAGGATTCATAGCTGTGGCACACACGGCTACTACACCTATAAAGCCATTTGCAGAAAACTCGATCATGCCAAAATGTAGCGCGCATTGAGCTTTTTTATGGGGGGTGGCGTTGCTAATTTTTATCAAGTTAGCACCACCACTACAGTGAATTGATGGATAAAAGTCGAATTCTAGAAATATTGTTATACTTACCTATTTGTCAGTGATTGTCGAAATCCATTTAAATATATATAAATATATATATATTATATATATATATATATATATATATATATATATATATATATATATATATATATAAATATATATATATATATATATATATATATATATATATATATAGGGAAATATACAGCTTTATAATATTTCCCAGGGTCAGTGAAAAATTCTGTGAGTTTCAGGGAGTACTGGATTGATTACTAGAGGACATTGCCCTATCTTTCTGGACTAGCTCACCCGACCATTCCTTAAAAAAAAAAGGGAAATTTTTCTTCCCCTTTTTGATTTTATAAATTTGTTTTTTTTTTAATGTTTGACAAATTACAATCACCGTTTTTTATGCTAAAACCCGGAATATCAAGTGTATTTCCAAATTTTTGGTTTTTTTGAAAGAATACCCTTCCCAAAAATGTGTATATTATACTGATTCACCTTACGATATACTTACCAACCGAGGGTTTAGATCGCCAAAAAATTTCAGTTCTGTCACGTTTACTAAATTACAACCGCTCTTATTTTTTTTATTTTATTCTTTTGCCCAATTCTCCTTTTATTTGAGGTTTTTTTATCCTTGTCAAGTCAAAAACGTCATTAATTTTTTATAGTTTTTTTTTCGAGGTTGAACCATTGAATAAAATTAGTTTTATTATTTTCCCAAGTGATAGGATTGAAATCCAAATTAGTGTAAATGTTTTCCCAAAACAGCATCATAGGAAACTATACCACTTCAACGGTGGTTATCACGTAATCCCCAAAAATCTACCCTATACAGTTGGAATAATTGAAATTTTATATTTGCATGGGTTTTAGTCACAAAAAACCCATCTTTGGTAGCCCTCCACAGCTCTATAATTGGTTAGTGTCAATTGGGGCCTAAACGTATCCCACTAAGTAGAATCCCAAAGTTTTTAAACTTGGAAATGGAAAATAACCTTCGGGAACCATCCTTCACCACTTAAATATAACCTAGAAATCCCAAAAACTTTCAAAAAATTTGAAGTTTTTGGGACTTTAGTTACTTCCATCTAGTCTAGAAACCCGAATTTTATGTCGATTCGATTTTGTTTAGACTTTTTGGTAGGATTCCCGCGTCCTACTTAAAAATTTTTCACAATAGATGGTGACAAATTG
>JAFIRS010008345.1:0-17814 GCA_018342105.1 Gonioctena quinquepunctata
CAAATACTTGTCCAGTATTCGAGTTGCCAACTGTCACGTTTCCACATAACCCTCATTTCCGAACCATCGCCACATTAGATAAGACATGTAGGCGGGGAACTCGGCAAGAGATACAATATCGGGAACCCAAATATACGGAGTGGGAATGCTACAGGGCAACACTCAGAGACAGTTTGGGGAACGATTTCCATAGAATGAGAAATAGTGCGGAGATAAAGCTAACAGCGAATTATATTCAAAGTTCAGTCTTGACCGGCTATCAGAGCAACCTCTCGGTGGAAAATAATAGAGTAGAAGTGAGGAGGCTCCTAAATAGAGCCGAGGAATCAGTAAGGTTGGGAGGATACCGTTCCACCCAAACGGCATACGAAAAATGCGATAGGAAGGGTAGAGAGGAAATCCTTTCCAAACCATGGGAACGATCTGACAGAACTGTGATGGAATCTCAAAGGGAGACCTGAGGGCTTCTAGTACAAAACTATTTCCCAGACGTCAGGACAATTGATGAAAATCAATTCCATTTCAGCCAGGATGACCAAGACTACCTAGTCGAGAAGATTGCGAGAAAGCAAACGAAATCATCAGACCAGTAGCGGTAGAATGGGACATCAACTACTTCGAACCGCACAAGGCACCAGAAGAGGATGGAATCTTTCCTGCGCCACTACAGAATGGGGCCGACATACTAACGCCCATTTCACTGAACTCTTCAGATCCAGCCTGGCATAGGAATACCTACCCTCGAACTGAACTTCGATAAGGGTTGTGTATATCCTCCTGAGATCCCAGGAAAAACTACTCAACACATTGCAATGAAAACTTCACCAATAATTTTACATATCACAAAAACCTTAAATTATTTTTTTTTGATTTTTTTTATACACCGTTTTTGGAAAAAAATGTGTCCAACCAGATGGACATTTGATCTCAGTCAAGTCAAAACTATAGCAAAGAAAAATGAAATAAGGTGGTTTGAAACTAAATATAATGTTAAAATTCAAAGATATATATGAAAATCAGAAAAACAGTTGCGCTCAATGGTAACACAAAAATATGCACTACACCTTTCGCAAAAAAAATAATATTTTTCTGACAATTTTTGTACTTGCACCTCATAGAATTCCCAACTTTGGCTACTTGAGGCAAATGTAATTTATATCGTGAAGAAATTGGAGTGAACTTCGGTGACTGGGTATAACCTTCAGGGTTATTTCTTGTAGTGAGTCGTTAGGTTAAGACCGTGTTTTCGTCATTTGTATGATTACCAGTGAAGAAGGAATCTGCAACTTCAAGCTCAAATGCATGAAATTGCAAAATATCCTTTGGAGCATCACCCAATTTGTTCCTCACGTTATAATATCCAGGAATTTGCTATTGCTAGATCAATCAAGTGAGAAATGGTTTTGACAGTCCACTTTTACGTTCTTGCAGACATTCGTTAATATTTTTATGAAAAAATTATACCACTCCACTTCGAGATACAATGGACTTCTACCACAGGTTATTCGATAATAGTTTATCATTCGGTCTATTGAGTCAATACCGCCCATTGCAGTCGCTCTAAAGACAAACAGGAGTTTTATTTTATCAGCAAGTGGTTTGATCTTCCAAAGTTCATATTTTTTTCGTATTTCCTCCGATACATCTCTGTCTACCACCACTTTCAGATGACTTCTAATACTAAAAAATCTTTTGCGGGTCATACTTTTAGAGATTTTTGACACTCGGGTGAGGCTAGTCCAATACATTTTAATCTTTCATGGTCTTCGTCAAAACGCAAGTACTTTTTGTTGCCAAACATTGCTAAACAAAACAAAGAATTAATTTTCAGGTTATCATGATATTGTTGTAATTTATATTTCATGTCCATCACAATGGACACGAAAATATTCCGTCTCCAGAAAGAGAATTTCACTACAAATCAACATGAATTCAATTGAATAATAAGATTAGACCTTCCTAATACTAGTTCCGATTTTTCTATTTCAAATTTCAAAAGGTTTGATAAAAACTTACACTCAATCGTTTGCTTTCCAAAGGCACTCATGATTATATCACTTTACTTGTTTACACAAATATATTACGTCACCTGAACTTGCTTGATAAATGCATAGAAGACAGCACAGATATGTCCACTGCGTTGGACAACTGGCTTTCACAGCAAACGAGGGGTAATTTAGTTTTCAATACGAAAATAAAGAGGTGTCCATAAAAATGGACGTTGGATCTCAGGAGGTTATACGTAAAGTTTATAACAATAAAAACCTTGATTACTCTCGTTTCGGACGTCCATCGTCTCAATGCATTCAAAAGGTTTTCACGACGCACATAGGTGAGAATGACCAAAAAGCTGGCCAAAATAATTTTTTCTGAAGATATCTCAATTGAACACTAACTTGTTGCACTATTGATAGGGCGAGTAAGACCATCTTCTGGTGAGCAAAATTTGACTTTGAGCACTTCAGCTAGTTACCTGTGTGTTTTCAAACAAAGTCGTTTTCTTGACAGATCGTCATATAGAGTCTTTCGAGAACTATTTGCTGTGTGTGTAAAATTTGCTGCAGTGTTGAAAGTATTTCATTTATCATGGATTCCGTTCAAGAAGGTAAGAAACATGTTTATTTGCATAAAAACATTACCTTTAATTTATCCAGTCAAAGATAACACGATTTCAAAGTTAGTATGACAAAAAATATATTCCATCTACTATCTTTGGAATGAAAGTACCATATCAATCAAGATCAAACGGCATATTTGGTATCATATGAAAGCTCATTTCAAAAGCTCTGAATTGGTATCAAATTCAGCTGCGCCTACCTGCGCTTTTCAGAAAAAAATCTGTTAGTTCTATTGGACTCGTGATAAGTGTATACGCGCCAAGCGCTAACTTGAAAAAAATCCCCATAATTTGGGAAGAAATTGTGTATTTTTTCATATTGAATGTGAGAACTCATTGTTGGGTTATCGATTGTCTTCAAGTTTCCCCCCTTCCCTCCCCCCCCCCCATGACGAGATTTACCCCGTGTGAGTAGGACAAAAATCAATATCTTTGATATTTTACAACTTCCGTGGCTTATTTCAAAATTCACAACAAAAATAATCCTAAACAAATTCCAATCAGGTCCTTTCTTTCTTAGTATCTAAAATCTATCTGAAATTGAGCCGAGATTCGCGACCTCAATTGATCTATTTATTAAATACTGGTAATTAAATTTAGGACTCCGTTATATTGAGTCTATGTTATTGTACAGGGAGTGCCATCAGAAATTGTCCAATATCCTAAAATAATCTGCTTCCAGTTCTGTCTCTTTCGAACATCTTGAATCCACATAAATATCCATTATTGCATCACATGACGTACTAAATGTTTCATTTTGAAAAAAATATTGAATAATATAAATTATGCAGTGTCTGTCGAATAGTTCGTCAAGTCGAACACATTAAATTATTTAAATTTTTTTGGAATTTTATTTTTTTCTAGTGGTGTACTTATAGAGACAAAAATCCTACTGCATTTTTTCCCCACTCTTTTGCCGAGCCAGAAGATTACGAAAAATATTTTCAGGCATTATAAGTAATTAGCTTTAATTTTGTATTCTTGTTCTATAATTGACAATTGTAGACTTGAAATTAGGTAAAAAGCACTTTTCCCCATTCTCTACCTCCCGAAGAGAATCCTCCCATTGCAGTAGGGATGATTTCAGAATGGTTCATCGACAATCAATCGAATTGCAGAAAAAATATTCAGTCAGAATGTAAAAATGTAAGAGGTCTTGTAGTTATAACAGTTTTATTTTCCACATATAAAAATCTCAATTAGTCGACGAGAAATTGTTACTTCTTATAAAAATGGCGCATCAGATGAGAATGAGTCAATATGTGAATAACTGGTTTCAAAAATTCGTGAGGCTACAAATTGTAAGGACGAACTACCAGACATCAAACCAAAGTTGTCAAAATGTATACATCAATATAAAAAGTTGTGGCAAAGTGCCTCGAAAAAAGATGAACGTTTTCAAAGTAAAAATAAAAATTGGCTTGCCACTTCAATGTAGTTTTCTGTTCGAAAACATTGTCAAAAGTTGGAGCCGCCACCATTTTGAATTTCCATATTTTGATGATGAATTCATTATTTGCGTCCCCAAGAAGCCATAGTCGATTTTGAGTTGATTCTGATTATTATTAACGAAGTTCATCCGCCATATTGGCGAATCCATTTCGAATTTTCGACTTTGAAAACCAAATACTCATTTTTTAGTCAAATAGGATCATAAATGTAAAAATTCGTCGACCCTCTTGGAGCGGCCATATTGAATTTATGAGTTTTAACACAAAATTCATAATCTCCGACCCCAGAAACCCATATATACCTATTTTCGATAGAATCGGGCCTTAATCACAAAACTCGTTCGCTATCTTGGAGCCGCCATCTTGAATTCACGGATTTTGAAAAAAAAACATAATCTCCGTCCCCAAAAACCCCTACATACCAATTTTGAATAGAATCGGAACAGAATTGGTCCACGCACCATCTTGGAGCCGCCATTTTATTTTTTTCTCTAATAAAAATTTCATGAGACATTGTCACCAAAATTATATGCACCCGCCAAATTTCAAGTCAATCGGACGATTAGAAATGTATGCAAATTCACTTACAAATTTTGAACCGGGAAGACAGGACATGCGAACGAAGCAAGTTAAATGAAAGCTTGTGAAAAGCGTGTTAATACTATAAACGTGGCAATATGTGATCATTCAGTACCTTTCATGCAACTAATTAACTGATAAGTGTTATTCTACGTGTAAACCATCAACAAAAATAATATTTCGTCTTTATATAATTTTGGACAGCTATTCCTTCATTTTCACCTGTGTGCGACGTTTCGAATGCTTGTATCTGCAATCGTATTCAGTATTCACCTGAAGACGATTGCAGATACAAGCATTCGAAACGTCGTGAAAACCTTTTAAATCCATTAAGACGATGGACGTCCGAAACGAGAGTAATCAAGTTACCACGTCGTCTACAACCTTCAAATAAAAACCTTCCCTAATCCCTTCGTCCGATCAGCCAGACATCATATCTGTTGTAAACAACAGAGAAGGTCCTGGATAGGTACATACGAGAAGAGGTACTGAAGGAGGCTTCCCAGCACTCACCACTATTCCCACTAGGCAGGAAAATCAAGAGAAACTGCATTGGACGACCTCGTCGAGAAACTGAACGGCTCTCTGAGATGCGGAGAAATTGCAGTGGTAAGCTTTCTCGACATTGGAGTAGCATTAAACAATGTACTACATAGAGCAGCAATCAACAAAGAAATATTGTAAACTGTTCGTAACTGGATCGATGCCATGTTAAGATACAGGATAATCAGCAATTCAAATATCACCTCACTCTGATGAAGACCAGTCGATTCAATTGATTTAGGCACTTGGGAGTCGATGCAATTGATTCAGGCACTTAGGAGTCGATGCAATTGATTTAGGCACTTAGGAGTGCCTACATTATTTGAATCGACTGGTCTTCATCAGAGTGAGGTGATATTTGAATTGCTGAATTGCGAACAATTATTAGCAATTGTTCACAATCCAGAGCCGTGATAATTACTGGTAGTCTTTCAACTTCTGTGGAGCCAGTCATTTCTGGCAGAAGCTTTTCATCCCAATGAGCATTCGGTGCTTTGAAATTGTTTCTCAAACTGTTCCCAAGACTTTTTCTGTTTTTAATTCGATATCTGTAAACTGTACAAGGGGCAAAGATTAACATTTTCAAGAATAATACTGAAACTTTCAATACCAGGCAAAAACGAAAAAAAATTTGAGTTTTGATATATCTTTTCAGGTGGTAAATGCCAAACGGATAATTTTATATCACTGCCATTATGGGAAGCAATGATAAGGCAGTAATAATAATAATGATAATTCATTGACATAATAATAGGTGGGTAAATATCAACGACAACAAAATCCGCATAAATTTGGAAATCCATGGAAGGAATATTTCCTTGTATGTGGTTGGATCCAGATTCATTGAGAGTTATTCAAAAGGTAATCTTATGTATGCTCACACTAGATACGTAAATTATCTTAAAAATATTCTTTCGCATATTTTTATGTGAATATAAAAGAACAATCAGGGAGTTTTTTGTTCAATTGTCATTGTTCATGAACCAACAAACGAGGCATCTCAGATAGATAGTCGTGAACATTTTTTTTTCAGTTTGAATAATAGTTTCTATAAGTAGAAGAGGCGATTTGGTATTGAGTGTTCATTTAATTGATCAGCAAAGCGCTTTCGACTAACATCATCATCTGTGCTTCCTGAAAATTAAATACTCTGATATGAGATGAAACAGAACAAAGGTTGGAAAATGTGTAGAAATGATAGGCTAGTACTGACATAGTCAGGTAACAGAAAATGTTACAATAAAAGAAGACATGTTTATAATTATAACAGATGTTTAGGTTCAACGAATAGAGCGTGTTGACACATGGGAATGTAATAGTTCCATGACAACTCCAAATGTCGAGTGTCAAACATCAATTTGGGAGGTGATGTTACCAACTTGAGGAAGTAAGAACTGAATTCAGATTTCAGAAAGAGTTTAGAAGGTTAGAAAAGAGAAGAAGAATTGAGTAAGGTAATAATTAAGTGATGATCCTTTTATGAAGGAGAAATAAATCCCTATTGCAATTGATTTGGGAGTCAAGGCAAAGGTCATTTTTGGCTAATTCTTCAGAGATATCCAGATCTTCGAAAAAGTCCAGTCTCAGGTAGTTTTTATTGTTTATTTTGTGTAGAATTTTGGAAACTTTGTTGGGGCTAAAACTATGGTTGTTAAATTCCAGGTGATGTCCAAATACAGATTTGTCAGGCTTCTTCAAGTGTTCATTTATTCTAGTGTCAAGAGGTCTGCAAGTTCGACCGATGTAGGGGGCAGAACAATCAGAACAGTGGTGCTTATGAACACCGCTCGTCTTCAACTCATCAATTTTGTCTTTCAAATTAACTAGAAAGCTGCTCAACTTGTTAGAGGAACTGGATGAAATTTTCATATCTGGAATAGTTTTTTTTATGAATTTGGAAACGTCTTTACATATGTTGGAATCAAAAAAGGGTGAAGAGAAATATTTGACTGTGGCTAAGTTGTCCGGAGGAATGGAGTTGAAAGCTAACTTCATTTCCATGCGAGATTTGAATTTTAAAATCAATCCATCACTGATGGATGGATTGTAGTCATTGTTGACCGCAATTTGTTCAATTATGTTGACTTCATTGTCATAATGAAACAGATTTCGGTCAACAATGACTACAATCCGTCCATCATTGAAAAACTATTTTTAAAATCCAAATCTCGCAAGAAAAGGAAGTTAGCTTTCAACTCCATTCCTCCGGACAACTTAGCCCCAGTCAAATATTTTTCTTTACCCTTTTTTTATTCCAACATATGTAATGAAGTTAAAGAAGGGCGGTGTTTATAAGCTCCACTGTTCTGATTGTTCTGCCTCCTACATCGGTCGAACTTGCAGACTTCTTTACACTGGAATAAATGAACACTTGAAGAAGCCTGACAAATCTGCAATTGAACATCACCTGAGATTCAACAACCATAGTTTCAGCCCTAACAAGGTTCCAAAATTCTACACAACATAAACAATAAAAACTACCTGAGACTGGACTTGTTCGGAGATCTCGAGATCTCTAGAGAATTAGCCAAGAATCACCTTTGCCTTAACTCCCAAATTGATTGGAATAGAGATTTTATCCCCTTCATAAAATTATCATCACTTAATTATTACCTTACTCAATTCTTTTTCTCTCTTCTAATCTTTTAAACTCTTTCTGAAAATAGAATTCATTTCTTACTTCCTCAAGTTGGTAACATCACCTCCCAAATTGATGTTTGACACTTGACATTTGAAGTTGTCATTGAACTATTACATTCCCATAGGTATCTTCAACACGCCTTATTCGTTGAACCTTAACATCTGTTATAATTATAAGCATGTCTTCTTTCATTGTAACATTTCCTGTTACCTGACTATGTAAGTACTTGCCTATCATTTCCCTACATTTTCCAACCTTTGTTCTGTTTCATTTCATATCAATCAGAGTATTTAATTTTCAGGAAGCACCGATGATGACGTTAGTCGAAAGCGCTTTGCTAATCTATTAAATATACACTCAATACAAAATCTCCTCTTCTACTAATATCTACACAGTGTATTCGCTTTCCTCGATCAATAGTTTCTATGTCCTGTGGTAAAGTATTTATTGCTTTTGGCCCTAGAAATTCATATGATCTTTGGCCTATAGATTTGGTAGCAATATATCGATCCCTATTCCATGTTGTATAGTTATGATGTGGTTCTGAAGGCCTACTCTTTCCCTGATATTGTTTCAGAGTGAAAGCCTCATAATATAGCTGTCTCATATCAAGGATATCTGCTTCTTCATATAGTTTTTCAGTTGAGTATTTCAGGTTTTTATAGAGTATTAGTTTCAAAAACCTTCTGTCTATTACCATACAATACGTTATACGACAAGACTGTTATAAAGTGTTTTTTATATTTTAGGTCGGATATATTATAGAGAACTCAATTTTTTCCAGTGTAATCGATGTGGTGATTCCATCTCATATGGGAGTCGATATTTTATAAATGCTACAGATTTAATTTGCATCTGATTTTGAGTTGTGAGCTCGCTGAAGTCTGGAGAAAATGGCGGTGAGAGACTGTCCACAGGGAGGTGTTTTATTCCACCTACTTCTCGATGATGATCTGATCAGGATCCTTATGACGGTTATCAAGAATACGCTAACAAGATAGTTATAACGGTTGGAAGAAAGTTTGGAGAGGTGATATCGGACATACTCCAAGCGGCTCTTAGGACTATCACTAGATGGTGTGAAAAACAACTTTAGGTTAACCCTAACAACATAGTGATAGGTACCATCCACCAAAAAGAGGAAACTAGATTCACTATGGGGAAACAATTCCATACGTGGAATGCTCATTCTGAGAAAGTATCTAATAGAGCAAAGCAAGCTCAAGGAGAAAATATGTGGAAAAAGATAGGGAATGTATAAAGAAACCTGTCGAGCAATAGAGGAGGAAGTTATCGCGAGATCGAGAACAAGATGAAATCCCATTTATTGGGAAGATAAGCGTATTTGTTCAAATGAAAACATTCATCGACAAATTCAAAATTATTATAATGTGTTCTAATAATAATTAATATAGAATTTACATAGGTATTTCAATACATTACCATCGCATGTAGATAAAAACACTAATTCCTATAGTTGATTGTGAAATTACAATGAGCACATAAACCAAGTAAAATGTAGGATATATCGCAGAATATAGAACGACTAGAATGGATATGCAAGATATTCCTCCAAATTGTAGAATCATTTCCCCATGAGAAGTGTTTTAAGAGACTTTCGGAAACCTTTCATATCGTTAATTTCTCTGATATGATTCTGTAAATGATTATAAATCGGCTTGCTTCTGTAAATTAAAGACTGTTTCGTAAAAATAGAAGTGAGAAGTGGTAAAGCAAGTTTTTTTTTCTGATATGTATATCGGTTAGAGTTAGAGTTAGTAAATTTTTCCCTGTATTTGTGTATTTCTGAAATGAAAATTTCATATAACGTCAGTAATTTCTTGTTTGAAAGAATCGGCCTGCAAGATTCACACTTTGAAAATTAATTTTATAGTTCGTTTCTGGAGGACGAATATACTTTGGAATAAAACCTGACTGCAAAAACCCCAGAATGAAATTATATACCGTGAGTGAGACTCAATGAATGAGTAGTATGCCCTTAAGAAAGCTAATATTCCAAGTTCGCGGGATATTACATTGACAACGTAGCAACCAGGGGACAGCTTCTTTTAGGGCCATAATATGAGACTCGAACACAATGTGTATGCCAAGAAATTTTGTTCCAAGCTTGCTTTTAATCAATTCAGGACCTAAGGGACTTCTTCTCAATCGAACTTGAACCTGACCAAATTTGTTTTTGTGATGTTCAATGAGATGATGCTAATATCTGATATCTAATATCTGAAAATGATAGAAACTTTCAGACATATATATGGTATTGTTCCTGGAATGAAATAAAACATTGCAAACAAGGTTCAAAACTTTGAAGTCATATACTGATTGAACAAAACAATATAAGAAAAGTATATATAATATAAGAAAAGCATACTTTCCATTAGTAGAGTCACATCTACGTTATGACATTCGCTTCTGGAGATGTTCACTGCATCTATTTGGGATTGTCTTTATCCTACAAAAAAGGAACATTAGATGTTTATGCAAAGTCAGATACCGCGATTCATGCCGATCATTGTTTTAAGAGCAAGAGATTCTAACGCTGGCAGAACTTTCCATCTTAGAGACAGAATGTCTAATTCACCAGAAAAATATATACAGGATACGAGTGAAATGTGTATTTTATATACCATTAACTTTTTGATTTTGTGCTTCACAAGACTTTGTCAATAAGATGTTAATTTTCAGACAATAATAGTATATTAAAGTATAAGTGGATAAAAAGGGCTTTAAAACACGCGCGATTTTTCGAGCACGACGGCGCAGCCGGAGTGCTCGAAATAGAGCAAGTGTTTTTAAGACCAGTTAACCACGAATACTTTACGTTATTTTTTTTTATTGGTGTACTTTGAAATCATATATACTGGTATTATTACTACAAAGAATAGAAATAAGAACTAATAATGCAAGAAGGTTGAATTCGTGATGTGACATCAGTATACCTTTCGTTGTCATGGAAATGAGAAAAACATGCATTTGCAATTTGTTACCAAAGATCAATATTTGTTGTCACCAGAGCTCAAAAATGAATTATTCTAATATCGATTTTTTGAATAGTGAGGCAGAATCGCGGTTAATACCGCGAAAATCCAGTGATATATATAAAATAGAATATGAAAAGTTCATCAAATGGATGGAGGAGCACATATAAATGAACGAATTGTGAGTAATATTTTATATGACATTACAAGGTACTCCTGTCAGATCAATAATCAAAAATTTGTCATTTAGACTTCACTTTTCTCGATTTGTTGATGTTGTCATGGTTACCTTTAAAAAACGCTGAGGCGTGCTTTAAATGGGTAAAAAGGGGCACCAATAAAAAAAAGTATATTTTGATTGATTCATCCAGAAGTTTCCAAGTTCATAATTATTTGATACATAATTTTTTCGCGCCATTTTAACATCTTCTAGGTCATTCAGGGAGTTTCGAGGGGCGAAAATTTTCACTTAATTTACCTCCCAGATAAGTAACAGTCAATGATAATGAGTCTTATAGAGAGATGGATCTATTTGAAAACCCTGATACAAGTATGCTGTAGTTTATATGATTATGAAAGAGTGAAAAATTGCATGTTCGGAATGTTTTGAAACATAGTTGGTTTTCCATGTTACGTAACAAACATATCGAACTTGATAAATTATGACATAGTTGAATTATATGAAACGACCAAGATAGTCCGTCATCAATAATAATGCCAAAAAGTTGAACACATTTACCATCACCTGCATTTTTATTCGAGAAAACGTGTTCTCGGGTTTTTTCCTTGTTTAATTTGAGGTTGTTGGCACTGAACCAATTTTTCAGAGATTCCACATTAGTAATGTAGAGATTTTCTGCATCTGAAGCAGTTTCAAATAAAGTTGTGACATCAGCATAAGCCACACATTTATTTGGGCACATAAAATGAAATAGATCATTTGCCTCAATGATAAAGGTCCCAGAACGGATCCTTGAGGTACTCCAACTGAAATGTTTCGGAAGTCCGAACGAGATTCATTTATATAAACCACTTGTTTCCTGTTGCATAAGTATGAATTAATCGGATCGAGAGCCTCTTACACACCATAATAGCGTAATTTTTCAATGGGAGCAATATCAGAGACACAGTCGAAGGCTCTCGATAGATAACATAAAGTATACCAGCAACCATGTCTTCTTCAAGAACCTCGACTATATTGGAAACAATTTTGAAAACAGCCTGAGTTGTACTGCATTTACTTCTGCATCCAAACTGATTACAATTGAGAATTTGATTAGATTCAAAGTATTTCATGACTCTCAAATATTGGTCGATAATTATATCCCTTTTTTTGAATATTGTTATACTTTTTTCACCTTCAAAAAAATTGGAAATTCCCCCTCAGAAATACAGGAATCGAAAAATGAAACTAAAGAATTAATTATCAAGTCTACAACCATGTTTTTCAGAAGTTCATTGTTCATCCCATATTGACTAATTCAAAACTTGTTACCGGTTTCAAAAAAAAGATGAACAGAATCTAAATAATCCTTTTTAAAAATTCCCTTGATCACATCATTTTAAATTTCCCCAATGAAATTTGCGGCTGGTATTTTTTTTTCAAAATTGACCTCTCTCCAGTATCACGAAACTTATTTTCAGATTTACAAATTGATTTATGAACAGTAAAAACATAAGGGCTTTTATTTTATTGGATGAAGTTTCCTTTGTAACGAAATAATTTTGTCAATCAGTAATTTCACGGGAAAAACTGACATGGCAGGGTCAGTTTTTCGAGGAAAATTTTAGTTCAAAAGAAATGTATCCTCAAAAGAAAGGCTTCAGTGTTTCTTGGCAAGATAAATCAATGATAGAATATATGAATTAACATCAACAATAATGATCTTTATTGATAAAATCAAATTATTCGAGTGAACAGTTATTAAATACCCAATTGTAATGAATTGTTTGGTTTGTTGTACTGATTTCAAAATTTTCTTCTCTGGTAATCACACATGTGGAATATTCATTTTGATCTTTTTGATTCTGTTTTCTGAGGCTCGTGAGGGACTAACAAGATTTTCGTGATGTTTGGGGTCAATTTGGAGGTAGGGTTCAATGAAATATGATGATGAGTGTCCCGTTATCTTTATAAGTTGTCACTTACTCCTTCTTTGGCTGATTGTGAAACTGTACTAGCAAGGTTTGAATGATTTTTTATTTTACTATTCGTGATCTCGAGTCTAATTTAGTTGCAGAATTTTTCGACCAAGTAGAAATCGCATTGATACCCAGTGGAACATTTTTGTACCAACCTTTAGAATGTGTTTTCCAGAAGGGATTTGCGATTAAAAGAGTCGTTCACATGTTATGTTTCCATTTCATTTTTTGTTGATCATTTGTGTCCGCCAATTTTTTCGTCACACCTTGTACAAAAAATCCAGCAATATTTTTATACCTAATCCTGCTAAACCCATATTCTGTCAAAACGTCCATAAAGGGGAATAATCGAGAAATTCAAATTACCGAGCGTCGGGGGCAATTTGGCGGCGGCAATTTTTTTATTAGACACTCTGCCACCTTCAAATTCCGTCAGAACGTTCTTGGAAGAGGATATTGCATGATTCCATAAAGAGAAAAAAATTACCGAGCGTCGGGGACGGGTTTAGCGCCGACAATATCTTCATTAGAGATCCTGCCACCATCATATTCCGTCAGAACGTTCATGGAGAATATTGAAATATTCCGTGGAGAGAAAAAAATTACCGAGCGTCGGGGACGGGTTGACCTCAGCAATATATCAATTAGAGATCCTGCCACCACCACATTACGTCAGAACGTTCATGATGGAGAATAATGAAATAATCTGTAGAGAGAAAAAATTACCGATCGTCGGGGGCGGGTTGGCCCAGCAATATCTCTATTAAGGATCCTGTCTCCATCATATTTCGTCAGGTAGTTCATCATAGAGAATAATGAAATACTCCGTAGAGAGAAAAAAATTACCGAGCGTCGGTGGCGGGTTCGCCTCAGCAATATTTTTGTTAGAGATCCTGCTTCCACCACATTTTGGCTGAACGTTCTTGATAGATAATATTGAAATGTTCCGTGGAGAGAAAAAATTACCGAGCGTCGGGGGCGGGTACCGAGCGTTGGGAGCGATAGCGTCAACAATATTTTTATTGGATATCCTGCCACCACCATATTTTGTTAGAACATTAATGATGGAGAATCATGGAATAATCCGTAGGGAGAAAAAATCTACCGAGCGTCGGGGGCGGGTTCGCCTCAGCAATATTTTTATCAGAGATCCTGCCACCACCATATTCCGTCAGAACGTTGATGATAGAGAATAATGCAATATTCCGTGGAGAGAGAAAAACTATCGAGCGTCGGAGGCGGGTTGGCCTCAGCAATATTTTTATTAGAGATCCTGCTACCACCATATTTTGTCAGAACGTTCAAGATGGAGAGTAATGGGATATTCCGTCTGGATGAATCGTGGGTATACTCTTATATGAAAATTTTCCTTTTCCTTTCCATAAAAACAGAAATAACGCACAAATTATATTCAAAACACAACTGCTAGCAACCGCACGACTATTCTTTCGTAACTCTTTCATAACTGGTTCTACAAGTGAAGAAATAATTAATAAAAAACCTTCTTAAAGACAAGCTTTTATTGGAATGCACTGAAATGTAAAAAATATTTGCTTTGGATGTGTGACGTCGGTTATTTCGTGAGTTATAGATCCCCAATAAAAATATTGCTCAGGACAAACCGCCCCCGACGCTCGGTAATTTTTTTCTCTCTATGGATTTTTCCATTATTCTCCATCATGAACGTTCTGACGAAATATGGTGATGGTAGGATCTCTAATGAAGATATTGCTATACCGCCCCCGACGCTGAGTGATTTTGTGATGTTGATGGAATCGTGCATTATCCTCTTTCATGAACGCTCTGACGGAATATGGTGGTGCCAGGATATCTATTGAAAATATTGCTGAGGCAGAACCGCCCCCGACGCTCGGTAATATTTTTGTTTCCACGGAATTTTCCATTATTTTCCATCATGAACGTTCTGACGGAATATGGTGATGGTAGGATCTCTAACGAAGATATTGCTATATCGCCCCCGACATTGAGTATTTTTTTGTGTTGATGGAATCGTGCATTATCCCCCTTTATGAACACTCTGACGCAATATGGTGGTGGTAGGATCTCTAATGAAAATATTGCTGAGGCCAACCCGCCCCCGACGCTCAGTATTTTTTCCCTCCACGGAATATTTCCTTATTCTTTATCATGAATGCTCTGGCGTGATATGGTGGTGGCAGGATCTCTAATAAAAATATTGCCCCACTCTGCTGCCCCCGACGCTCGGTAATTTTTTCTGTTCATGGAATCGTGCATTATCCTCCTTCATGAACGCTTTGACGAAATATGGTGGTGGCAGGATCGTCAATGAAAATATTTCCACTGCTTTCCCGCCCCCGACACTTGGTTACTCGGATTTGTCGATGATATCGCTCATTGTTCTCCCTCAAAAACGATCTGACGAAATTTAAAGGTAGCAGAGTGTCTAATCAAAAAATTGCAGCCGGCAAACTGCCCCCGACGCTCGGTGATTTGGATTTTTTTTCTAGCAGGATTACGTATGAAAATATTGCTGGATTTATTGCTAAAGTCCGGGGTTCTTGAGCCGTCTTTGGAATTATTTAATTGTATTGAAATCTCCCTGTTGGAGTTCCATCTTCATTTTTCGCTCATTCAAATTGGTATATTTTACAGTTTACAGCTTCTTCTTCCTAATTCATAGGAAACTATATGGAATAATATCTTTTGGTTCTCCTATATTCCACAATTTTACCAGTTTTAGTATATTTTTCTTGTATAATGCTACAGAACATACCTTTATTTTTTTCTGGAATAGCTTGTAATTCTTTCCGCTTACTATTTCTCGCATCACGTGCTTCTTTGAGAGTTTTGTCGGTAAAATAGTCAAATTTAATATTGTAGGAACTGAAATATTTTGCTTGAATAATCTTCGAAGTCGAATTCCAAATTGATTTAACTGCATATTCTTTATAATCTTCTCCATTGCTCTTTTTCATATTATAGGCCCAATCCTTCAATATATCTGCCACTTCTTGTTACGGAGTTATTTCCGACAGTTCGTTATTTCACAAAACAAAACTCCATAAATTGTCTCCATATTGACGGCTTAGTGTTTTTTTTTTTCGAATTGCGCTATAGATTTTTGAAGTGAAAACTTCTTATGGAGCGGTAGTCATATTTGTAGATGAGAGAAAATCACTGGACTCGCGACACCGTAATGAGACGCAGCTATAGTGTGTGCATATATGCTTGAAGTGAAGACTGCCTGTAGCGCGGTACGCATATTATTAGCTATAGTGTGTGCATATATGCATGAACATATAGCAGACCGCGAACGCGTCTAGATAAATAAATTGAATTTGTGCATAGATAATTTGATTTTACTATGTCCAATCAACGCAATATTAGCACAACGAGATATAAAAGTACAATTGATGCGGTATTCACGAGATATTTAAATAACTTCGAATCAAAATTGTTTATTTCCTATTTTAGTTACCATGAACCTATAGTTTCTATTTCAGATTGTAATAATGTTAATGATAATGATGATGATACAAGAGTTGTCGAAATTGTTAACGATGATTCATAAAAGAATATTAAATGTATTTTAACGTTTCTAATATTTAATACAATACAATTCATAAATAAAATGCAATTCATAACCCAATAACCCTAGTACCCATCTAAAAAATGTCTAACGCGCCAAAATATGTTTTCACTTTTGTCGGCACTCCTGGAGTGCAACCCGGAATTTTCTATATTTTTTTTTATTTCTTGAGTCGAAACTTCACCAAAACGACTCATCTTGTATTGTTTCAATATCAACAAAACTTGATAATTATAACTGACAGAACAAATATTAAAGTGTCGTACCGACGTACGGCTACTAATTGTAGTCTGGTTATGAGGACCAGGCGTTTTTATCGGTGATAAAAAAGATGCACCTTTTTACCGCTGTCGTTATCATTGAATGACACATTTTATATAGGAGTTAATTTATATGCTATTTTTTATACTCAGAAAATATTGATTGATAGTGCTTTTTAAGGATAGCATAAATACTAAATTCCCTAATGAAATTACAAATTTGACAAAGTTACCCTTAGAGTCCTCAGTTCATAGTTGAACCATTGGACCAGAAGTTTTTCAAAAAAGAAAATTTGTTCAATGGAAAATTATTTTGAATTAATGTAGTGAAAGTATTGATACGACAATTAGCCATTATTGAGCACTCCCAATGGTGGAAATCAATAGTATCCCAATTAATCTCTCCTAGAGCGGATCTAATATTATCATTACCCCGTTTTGATATTTTTCCCTTTTATGTTAAGCATCCCTTTTTTAATTTTTTTCCCTTTTTTATTTAAAGGTTTCCCAAAAAGATGGTTTCAAAACAAGGATCAAAATTTCGGGAAAAGAATTTTCGGAGAAATTCCTGGACATTGATGATAGAAGAGAAAAAATTTTTTGGGGCAATCGCCCCCTTTTTACCAATTGAAAGTACAGTTAGTGAAAGTACAATTATTTTTAAAAATTTTAAATTTTAAAATTAGATTTGTTGCTGTTTCCTTTCTATAGAAGATCTATTACCACGATAATATTTATGATCTTGTTTGGGGTTCTTTATCGAGATTTTAAAATGGTTTTTAGGGAAATTTTTATTTGCGACCAGTAATTTTGCAATTGTTGTTCTTCTTTACACCACCTTTTAATTCACCAACAGCAGTTGATCTTTTTTCGAGTGAGGGTTTTCCTTTTGGGCCTTACATTCAAGCCCAAATTTCCCCCAGCAGCAGATTAAGTCCCCATTTATTGTATTTCTTCCAACAAGTACATTATCACCCCCTCGTCAGTTTCATTTTTTCCCGTGTCGATTTTTTT
>JAFIRS010008346.1:0-17810 GCA_018342105.1 Gonioctena quinquepunctata
TATAATTGCAAGGTTAGAAGGCAAGCTACTCGTTTACCCCGACGATGTATTTTTTTTTTCACTACTAACCGTTCTGAAGTTTCGCCTGTGTAACCTTTGCCCTCTTAATTCTTCGGCGTTTTCTGGTTTATCAGTATTTGTCTCAGAGAAGTAGGTTGTGAAATGAACGCGTTGTTATTTTATTTGGGTTGTATCATTCTTTCTGCATACTTATGTTGTTTTTCGGATTTTATTCCAAGTCCAACATTCCTGAATATTTTTTCAAAGAACTTAACATTATAGAGTCGAGCTCAAATTCAACAGAAAACCACAAGAAAAAAAGTAATGTATTCAGTGCTCTATACCAAAGGTTATAATTAACTTGTAATGTATCAAACAATAAAAAAAAATACGTTTCCGACCGTTAGTCCGGTGAGAGCGATGGATTATCTTTCAATAGCCCATTTTTTCGGTATATCAAAATGGGACGCAGGTCGATTCCTTATGTTATTCCACAAATAGAATGGAAATCTACGACGCGCCAGCGTGGTCGTGACAAGAAAAAACGAAAAAAATGGAATATTCCAAAAATCAAAATGAAGGCGCTATAACTCCTAGTATAATAGATTTATTCGAAAAATTATTTCACTGTTCGAAAGGCCTATTCAGGTATTTTGAAATGGGTCATCAAAAATAAAAAAACATATTCTTAAAATAAGCTTATTTTGTGCTAGACTAAATTTTCAATAAAATGATATTTTTTCAACACGCTGAAAGTCATCAATGGTTCATCCGACTGAAATTATTTTTTCACCAAAAACTGCGCAATTTCCCAAGCAACATTTCATGTCGATTATGTATAGATCTATTCTCGATAATGAATTGGCTGCAGCCATTTGAAGACGACAAAACATACCTTCCGCGATTAATCGAACTCCCAAAAAAAGTAGAATACGGTCAGGTCGTTTTGAATAATCTGACAATGTGGTTTGAAATATTTTTATTTGTATTATTCAAACCTTTATCTTTGATCGATCTTCGAATTATCACTTATTGCTAGTTGTTAATTAATGATCTTAATTTAAAAATACCTGTACCTCAAAATTGTTTAGTAAAAATACAAACTTCATCTCAGGTTTGGATTTCCTTTTACACTTTATTTCTTATTGCATTTCACTGAAACTGATAAACATATCAACATATCACCTATCAATCTATGATTCATTGCAAATGAAACCACATATTTCACCCTCGATGACATTTAAGAGAGATATAGAATTTCTAGTAAAAGTATCAAATTTCCTGGATCATCATAACACACAACAGCCACAATATTCATTCAATCCAAACAAATATGTAAGCATAATGTTAATCAGAATTGTAAATAAACCGATAATGGAATATGTAAAACCTGGGTTATAGTAGGGAGGCGTGGGTCAAAAAATTACATCCCGTTGCCGAGTTTGTGAAGAAATGGTGGGAATGTTTTTCTCGTTGTGATCTGAAGCGTGGTGCATAGAATTAATGACTTCTTGAAAATGACCGACAATAGAATTCAAGAAATCACTTATTGACAGTACTGATAAAGTTGTTAATATAATATTTATGCTTGAATCAATGGTATTTACTGTGCTTGTCCACTGCGTACGAAATGTCACATTGGTTTATTATTTTCATCAAATAGCAGCAAAACCAACACTCACAAAACTTCAGTGTGGAATGAACCACGGGTGTCCACGGGTTCCAGCCACAATTTTCGTGCTTATGAGGATGTGGGTTGTCCGCAGTGGTCGTATAGTCGAATTCGTGGCCGAATTAATTATTCTGTTTCTGTTAAGAATACGAGTTTTTTTTGTCATCAATGTATACTTCTAGATATGGATTGTAGAATTTGGCTCACTCGACTTTCTCTGGCAAAAATTAACCCTTCACCACCCCTATCACAAGTTTCAATAAAATTATACTTTCGTTAAAAAACACATGGATGAGATTTTTTGTTTCTTATTGTTTGCTACCAGATGTATATGTCACTCTATATTGTCCGTCTACTCTACTACCCCTATAATGAATTTCTTGAAATTATTCTATTTCCGTAAAAAACGCTTGGATCGAGATTTTCCATATACAACTTGTTGAGCATCTCTGGTAGCATACTCTCGATCAACGTGTTTTTTTTAACCGACGAAATAAAAAAGGAGGAGGTTCTTTAGTCGACGCGTATATATTTTTTTATGTATGACCACGCATAACTTTTCACAGAGTAATTTGATTTCTATGATACTTTTTTCATTGGATTTACTTCGAAGTTGGTCCCATTTTAATTTGAAAAACAAAATTCACCCTTAAAGGTAGAAAAATAGGGAATATTTATCGTTCACCCACTGAATTTTTACCCGTTAACCGATTTTACTACTTAATAATTAGTGGATTTTAGCCACAAAAAATTTTTAAAATAAAAAATTTTCAATAAAAAATAAAACCTACGAGAAGAGAAACTAAAAGGCAAAAAATAGAATAAACCTTAGTTTTGATAATAACTGAGCTCCTAAATTAATGCGAGTAACTAATTTTGAGTCGGCGCCAAACAAACAAATCAACGAAGATCATTAAATTCTTAAATAAAAACGGCTTAAAGTCGTTTTTTCGTTAATATAGAATTAAAAAAATGTTTTTGGTTTCATAGGTATTGCCCTAGCCTTACTTTCAACATATAATTCCTTTTCATATTCATACCGAGTGAGCGCGAACAACTTGAGATATTATATATTTTGAGAATAAATACATTATTTTTTTGTAATTGCTTATATTTTTTAAACCAGTAATCGGATTTCGATAATTTTCGTTCATGAGAAACTTATTAACTGTGAATTGAAAATCATTACAGATTTATCATTTTTGAAACACAAATGACGGACAAGTTGGATTTTTTTTATCAGTATCGGTGTCTTTTTTCCATATTTGAAACAATTTATGAACGATTGCTATGAATAGAAGTAATGCTTATAAATTTGACATTTTATTCTCATGACGAATAGCGGTTTATCATTTTTCAGTTGTAGAATACGATATTTTTTTAATTTCGAAACTGCAACTTATTGTAATTTTTTTAAACCAGTTTCCACATTGCCTCGAACAAGTTCGAAGATGGGCCAAATCAGTGAAGAAGTTTCAAAGTGGTAGCTCTTGAAAAAAATCTTAATCTCTCATTTTCATACTAATATCGACAAACTATACATCTTCTGATAGAGCTTCATGAGCTCTACAACTTTTATTCAAAAAGTTTTTGTCCTAAGATGTTCACACACAAAAAAATCGCGGTAAATTACAATTAATGAGAATTAATAATTTTTGTTTGCCCTGTATGCTCCTTTCATTTGAGGTTCATTCGCCTGTGTTTACTATTTGAGTTTTTCTTCCACCGGCAACGGAACTTATTGTATTTTAACATTTCTCTATTTCAAAGTTATATTCGTTAGCTTGGATGATGCAATTTCGGAATCAATAAATAAATTCTGAAATCTACCTTCCGACTGGCCGCGCTATCGTTTTTTTTTTTCATTTTCATATTCATCGTAGACTTGCCGGATTCTATAATTATAATACACATGGATATAACAAACTTTTTAATAAACATATAATTATCAAGTGTCTTTCAGGTTTTAATAATTTTTCATACTTAGTAGATTTTTTAGGAAAGGAGTAGAATGAGACGAGAAAAGATTATATTTTTTAATTTATAAGGTTGTTATATATAAATGCAAAAAATTATTGTCAAGGTGAAAGTGAATTTTCAAACGACACGAATTTAAGTAAAAATATATATACAAATATGTTTTTTTGTAATTTCTTTGTTTTTCGACCGATTTTCACAACTGATCAAACCACTTCTAATGAAAAGCTCTTCAATTTTCATCATGAATACTGTACATAAGAAGTTTTGTTAAGTGTTACAGTATTATTTTACAGAATTATTCCTTAATTTCATAGAATTCAGTGAGAAAAACATCAATTATTGATACCCCTCTTGTTGTCAGGGGTGGGTAAATTTCCAATTGAGACTTAACTAAGTAAGCCTTGAGATATATGGTCCAAGGTGGTCCTTGAAAGATCTAGCCTATGAAACTTGTATATTTTTTTCAGAACTACTCTTAAAATATTTTTTTTTTAAGATTTTTTATTGCAAATACAAAATTGCCTCAATACTTTTTTCTATATTAAGTAAAAGCACAGTCCTTACCGTACACGCAGATGTTTTTGGTTCTTTCCAAAAACGATTTCCGCCTTAGTTATAGCCAATCAACTGTTTCTACTTTTTTTCTGTAGACGTATGGTGCTTACGCTCCAAAATTATGCAAAGTCAACCCTCTGTAACGTTTAGAAAAATAAACTTGGGAACTAACTAATGCGGCGTATCCTTGGGGTCATTTAAAGATTTAATTAGCGTGTCTTGGGGATGATATGAGAATGTCGGATTTAACGACTTTTGGTCGTTTTTTTGGCCAAGCCAGATCACTGTGCGCCGCCGTGCATCCCGCTGCCATCATTTTACGCTTTACCTAATTCAATTGCTAGTTTGTTTGGCGCCGACTCAAAATTAGATACTCCCATTAATTTAGGAACTCAGTTATTATCAAAACTAAGAAGGTTCATTTTATTTTTTGCTTTTTAGTTTCTTTTTTCGTCGAATTCATTTTTTGTTAAAAAGTTTTTATTTACGGAAATTTGTGATGGGGTAGTAGAAGGGGTTTTTTTTGCTCTGACAAAATCGAGTGACCACAAAGAAAAACTAACTGCATACTTAACTGAGAAAATGCCTCGTCATGGCATTTATTGCGTAGGAAGACTTCGCTTCATCTAGGCGAGAAATGTAGCCACCTTGGATCATCTTCGAAGCACACAAGAAGCAGGAACGGAACTGCAAATATATGCTCATATTACAGATGTTCCCATTCTCAGTATAAGAAGGTATCAAAACTTTTCTCTGACTTTTACTTTGTACCCAATTTTAAGTGAGTCATATCAGTTGTAAAAAATTTCACATTGTCTTTTTGAAGGCTACTGCACTGCCTGCATTTCATGTATAATGATATGTATGGAAATTCCAAAGTAAAATAGCTAGCGAAAAATATTAAATACAAAAGTTTTAGGGTTTTTTAAAATCTATTACAATAAAGAAAAATTAAGTATACAGGATTAGTAAAAAGTAATGACGAAACAAAGTTGCTTTTTCTTCAATGGAACACCTTGTATATTATTCCATATTTCAATTCTTCTCAAAATTCAAATAAAATTGATATAGCACATCATATCCTAAATTTAACCGTTTTCGAAATATCGAATTTTGAAAATAACTTTTTACTTCTCTCAAATTTATTAAGGAAAAGTCCGAAACGATTTATTATGCAAATTACACAAGTACCTAAGAGTATTAGGATATAATTAAATTTTAATTATAATTTTTTTAGAGAAAATAAAAAATAATTGTTCAGGGTTGATAAAAATGCATGAAACGAAAAAATGTATTTTTTAATGAATGTCCTGATATTTTAAATTTTATAAAAACAATATTTATGCCAGAAAAAAAAGAGAGAAAACAAGTTTTAATAAACAACAAATATTTTCTTTAGGAATTCTATTTAATAAGGTGCTCAAAGTGTTTACCATTTACCTCCTGACAGTAATGAGTTCGCTAGACAAAATTTTGTAGTGAATCTAAAATCATGTTGGTAGGAATGGCCTTATCCTTTCTTTCAACTCTTCGATATTTTGCGGCCTATTTTTGTAGACTAAATTTTTTATGGAACCCCACAGAAAAAAGTCAAGTGGGGTCATATCGGGAGACCTAGCTAGCCATTCAATTGCCCCCCTGCGTCCAATCCATTTATCAGGAAAAGTTTCATCTAGATATGCCCGTACCATACGTCCAAAATGCGGAGGAACCCCATCTTGTTGAAACCATATTTATTCTGTCGGCAAATTGGGATTGTTATTGTTCGGGAATAATCGTCCAAGCTCTGGACTAATATGCTCTTTCATGCTCTAATAAAAATCGTTCAGGGTTTAAATTTCCGTTTATAAAATAGGGTCCTATGACGTGTCCACCAATAATACCACACCAAACATTAACTTTTTGTGGTCGTTGAGTGTTAACTTCCTCCATCCAATGTGCATTTTGGTCTGACCAATACCTACGTGCCCGTTTAAACAAAATGTAGATTCGTCAGAAAACAATATGTGGTTGACAAAGTTGACATTTTCGTTTAATTTATCCATAATAACTTCACAGAACTCGATTCTAAGATCAAAATCGGCTTCACTCAATTCTTGTAACAAATGAATTTTATATGGTTGGAATTTTTGCAGTTTGCAAATTTTTTAAATGGAATATCGACTCATGTTATGATTTAAAGCCCTCTGTTGTGTCGAATTTATTGAATTTTCCACCATGACATTTAAAGAATTTTCTTCATTTGTAACGCTTACTGGTCTTCCACTTTTTGTTCGATCTTTGACACCTCCAGTTTCATGAAAACGTTGCAATGTTTTTGAAACGGTTGATTTAGAAAGAGGTTCCCGATCGGGTTGCATTTCTTTAAAAATATCCACTACTTGGTCACAACTTCGTCTTCTATCACTATATCCGTGCCATTTTTGCGCGAAAATGATTCGCACTAAATGTATTTTTTTTTTTTTTTTTTTTTTTTTTTTTTTTTTTTTTTTTTTTTTTTTTTTTTTTTTTTTTTTTTTTTTTTTTTTTTTTTTTTTTTTTTTTTTTTTTTTTTTTTTTTTAACCGTTGCAATGTTTTGAACGGTTTTTAGAAAGAGTTCCGATAGTTGCATTTCTTTAAAAATATCCACTACTTGGTCACAACTTCGTCTTCTATCACTATATCCGTGCCATTTTTGCGCGAAAATGATTCGCACTAAATGTATTTTTTTGACATGTGTTGTCAAGATCATCACTGTTAGACAAAAGAAAGATGCGGCGTTGTTATGGAGCTAGAAACTTTCAAAGGTAACTTGATTGACTATAAACTTAATGGACTAAAAATTTTTGTATAATTATAAGAAAGTAATTTTAAAATTTGATATCTCGAAAACGGTTAAATTTTGGATATGATGTGCTATATCAATTTTATTTAGAATTTTGAGAAGAAACAGGGTGTTAAAGAAAAAGCAACTTTTTTGTCATGACTTTTTGACTGATCCTGTTTACTTAATTTTTCTTTATTGTAATAGATTATAAAAAACCCTAAAACTTTTGTGTCTCAACATTTTTTGCTACCTATCGTACTTTAGGAGATAATCGACCGTTTCCACAATATCAGCACCCTGTATAATAGCATAAGCACATTTTATGGGTAGGGCAATATTTTATAATGTGGAAAGCGTTCAATACTTGCAACCGAAGTACAAAAATTTTGGACATTATAGTGGCAATGGCATGTTTCTAAGAAATAAATTACGCAGGAAATGTACAACCTATGTTTTTTACCCCTTTAACGAAGAGGATTTTGATTTGGAACAAAGACCAAGATTTTTATGTTGATCAGATGCTTCTCTATGAAGCAAGTGACGTACTAATTTAGTCAATTTCATTGTTTATTTTTTCCATGAAATTATAAAAAATGTGAAAATATGGGGATTTTTTCCATCTTAAAAATGGTCCTTGTGGGAAAAATCACTACCAATATTTCTTCACAAAATCTATCTTGGAATTACATATGCTTCCCTACTATAGTGGCATTTCCTCGTTTGCAAGCGAACTGTTTTATGACTTTTAGTGACCTACAGTCATCTATTTGGACGGGGACAATACCCTTACTTATCTTGAGTCACGGCATTTCATATTTTCGGACACATTTTTCTGATATATCGATTGAATCATATGTTTGAACTGGGCTAACTATCCTTTATGTATTCAAATATTTGAGTTTATAACTGGGTTAGTGATTCACTGGCACTTGGTTAGAATGACATTATAGATAACAGATAAAATTCGCAAACAATCGAAATTAAAACATTTATGGCGGTAATTTTTTAAAAGAAGTCGGTCTCTTCGTAATATTTACCATCGAAAGTGTTTCACTTGATTGAACTATGTTTTTGAGTCAAATAATTATGTGTTCATACTTTATACATGTGAAATGATTAATAGCATAGCATTAAAGTAAAATTCCTTATAATTACCACGCTTATATTACGTGTCTGTCCGGTACAAATTTTGCAATCGATTTTAAACTAACTTCCCGATGAGCTAGAGACTTGAAACTTCGGAAATGGCTGAGAACTGGATGACAATGCAATATTAACTAGTTTTCTTGTCTGTCTGTTTGTTCTTTTTTTACGTAGCACAAAAAGTGAGGCTAGGATCACACAACCTAAATGATCGATGAATGAATGTCAAGTATTTAGTGTAGTGGTGTACTGGATACGCACTGGCCTACCAATTACATGGTCCCGCGTTTGATCCTGGGAAGTGCATCATAAACATCTTTTTTCCATTTATTTGTCACGTTTCGTGACCGTTTGTACGGTACAAATCTTGCAATCACTTTTAAAATAACTAGAGACTTGAAACTTTAAAAATATCTCAGAACTGGATGGCAATGCCATATTAACACGCTTTCTTGTATGTCCGTTTTCTTTTGTTTATAATAATAATAATATATAATAAATGTGCACTGGTTCATCGCAGAAGAGGGGATTACAGAGAGGACGTGCAGCTGGTAGATGGAAGCATCCTCCGCCATCTGGATGTTGAACCCAAGAAGTAGTGGCGGTAAAAAACGCTCTCCGCGGCAAGTATCAGCAGAAACTCCGGCAGATCTGGTCATCAGAACTATCGGGCATGAACAAAGTTTCTGCCCATGCTTGCCGTTCCGTTACTAATCTACTCCATTGGGGTAGTGAAGTGGACACTGGAAGTGCTGCGTGAAACTGACGTGAAGACTCGCAAAATGATGCACCTACATCGTAGTTTGAATCCGAAATCGTCCGTTCCACGGTTGTACCTCCCCCGACACCAGGGAGGCCGTGGAGTTATGAGTTTGGAGTGTCACACAGCAGGATACTGCTGGATGGAGCATGTAAAGTCATCAGGAGCTTGGATCCCCGTCTCTGTATGGCCAAAGATCATGAGATCACAGGGAAATGTGCGTTTCTTTTCAATCCGTGCAACCGATGAATGTATTCGACACCGAGCGGGAAGTCCAAGATTCTATGTCCGAGTTAGAGCCTGCTCGACGGAAAGCCCACATAAAAGCTGCAGAGAATACTGCACATCTGCAGCTCCACAAGGATAAGCCGATGCATGGAATCTTCTACAAAAATATCGAAGACCATGGCTTATCCGAAAGGCTGACGTTTGCTTTCCTTAGGTCAGGTTGACTCAAGTCGGAGACTGAGAGATTCATCATGGCTTGCCAGGACGATGTTTACAACACCCTTGCCTACCGAAGACTGGTAATGCCCTCTAGTGACTCGATTGCTGAAGTTTTCCTGTTTTATTTCCTGAGTATTTTCTATGTAACAATTTAATTTTTTTAACAATTTCAAAATAATCTACCATGATGTAACAATTTTGTGCTCACTACTAGTTGCAAATGAATCGAAGTTTTTTCTGTCAAAGAAAAAAGTAAGTAAATGATGAAAAATATTTGTATTTGTATTGTACTGCATTTGGAGGTTATCCATGTCAAGTTATGATATTTTGAATATCATAAAGTAATGCTACTTCTGTGTACTTTTAGGTACGGCAGGTAATATATTCGCAGATGACTTCAAAATATTAAAAAAGATAGAAACAGTGAGAGATTGTGTGATGTTACAGAAGGACATTAATGGGGTTTTAGAATGGAGTTATAAAAATAAATTATATTTCAATCTAGGCAAATGTTTTGTGTTAACTATAACGCGCATTACGCAACCGTGTCTCTTTAATTATTTAGTGGGGGGTCAAAGCTTACAACGATGCACTGAAATCAAAGATTTAGGCATAACCTACAACAGCACATTCTCATTTGCCATACACATTGAAAATATTTTAAAGTCAGCTAATAAAATGTTAGGTTTTATAATAAGACAATCTCATATCTTTAATAATATTAACACACTTAAACTTTTGTACTATAGCTTGGTTAGGAGCAAGTTAGAGTTTGGCTCATTAATTTGGTTCACGGAATCTCAAAGTAATTTGAATAAGGTTACTCTATTTTAAAAAACATCACGTATACCCTGACTACCAGACAATAAGAAGTACAACTCTTAGGAATGAATTCAAGATATTATCTCTAGAAAATAGAAGACAACTCTCAGTATTGGTGTTTTTATATAATATTATAAATAATAGAATTAGCTCCCCTGAACTTTTGGCCTCAATTAGATTTAACGTGCCACCTAGAAGAATGCGCCAGGTTCCAATGTTTAATATTCCTCCATCATTTAACATTTCGAGATCACCTACGGTAAACATGTTTCGACTTGCGAATCAATTCAATGCATTAATAGATCTAGAATGGACAGTTTCTACTAGAGTTTTTCGTAAAACAATCTTGGAGCATTTAATACTGATATCTCTGTGAAGAACTTTAAAGGTTGTATCAATCCTCATACAATTCAATCAATTTAGGAAAAATTATACGAATATAATTATATATTTACATATAACTAATTTTCTTAGGTGTCTACATTTTGTGAATCTTATAAATTCTGTAAATTTTATTTTATTATGTAAAAAGTTATCAATTTGCACAATGTATCTAATTACATATTTATTCATGTAATAAAACCGTAAGGTTTGTATGAATAATAAATAAATAAATAATATGTGCTTGCATGTTAGTTTATTAAGGTCGCAGGTTCATAAGGTCTTGAGAACATACAAAAGTGAGGGAGCTTTAACCTGACGGGAAACCATTAAATAACATCAGATTCAACGCAAAACTATTTAATGAAATTCTCAAATAATATAATAATCAGAAATGGAATGAGGTTCACAATTTTACCTGAATATGGGATCCCACTTCTACCCTTGCAAGGATGTAGGAAAGTTGAACGGCCCCTAAATAATACCAACACGTTCAACACACTCTCAACAGGTATAATTGTCAACAAAATATTGCGAATTGCTTATACAGTACAAGTAACGATGTTTCCTCGTATTACTTGAACTGCATTACATTTAACATTAGTTCACATGTAAGGACAATTGTTTTTGTAACCGAAACCAGTTCGTGAAAATTAAAACACAAATAATCCTCTGCGAGGTACTTTGTCCTGATAGAATGCCGTGTAGATAGACAGCTCGGAAAGACATCAAAAGTATCTCTGTCCCCTGTTCATAAGGTTGATTGATCAGTTTACAACACCGTCCAGGCGTTCCCGAACTCGCAGTTTAAGTCGCTATTTGCTTTTCATCACCGGGGCAACACCGTCCCACTGAACTTGGTTAATACTTCTACTATCCACTTCTAGACGATCAAATAAAAAACGGAAAACATCTCAAATATTTATCGAATGAAAACCTCACGTCCCGGAATTAGAGATTGGAATATCGTGGAATAACAGAACACTTATCTCTTTGCTGAAGTTTATGTGATGAAGTTGGAAATGTATAAAATTTACAAGTACTATTTTTGCAATCGACTACACAGCAATAGCGAGGGCTCATTGTTATTATATGTATGTTGTTATACTACCCAACCGTGACCGTTGCCACTACGATAATAATAATGTTTATTCATCTGAAGTAAGGTACAATATTTTTAAGTGATTTGTGAATAAACGGGGAGACCTCAGATACTGAAAGTTTTCAGCTTGTGCTTGTGATTACCAGGATCATTACCTACTTCTGCCATCATGGGCGCTGTCCTAGTTTCATCTATCCCCTCCAGCCTAATGCACACGAGATGCCGGTCCTGCCGTGGAGCGCCTGAGACCCAGTGTTGCCAGAAGTGGTACATTGTACCACAAATGGTACATTTCTGTGATAAAAGTACAGTGGTACTACATTACGAATATGAGCCAAAATGTGGTACAAAATGAAATCATGGACATCGAGTAGTTCCATGCGAGTTTCCTTTCGTAAAGAATATCAATCGTTGGCACCAGTGCGATCACGGCATATGTCATTCTTGTCACTTTTTCGTGTTTTCGTTAGTTGCTTGTCACTTTAATTTTCTATTTTCACTTTTCACAAATCACAATTCGCAAATTCAAACAAGAAGAGGTAATACATGAGATATTTTCCATAAATAATTTCAAATAGGTACCTTTAAAATCCCGTCAACAGGTCTCAGCCTATATCCATCGTCATAACGCGGCGTCACAAGTGCTGTATTACCATTTACGACACTCGTACGGTATTGATGAGACACTAGTGCTGCCATACGCTCCGGGGGATATTGAGTCCGTTGTGGTGAATGAGAAGTGCCGAATTAATTGGAACTTCTCATTCCCCACCATAGACAAATTAAAAATAAAGAGACTGTTTGAAACATTGGCGATCTTGACCACCAAGTTTTTGGTACGGCCAGTCGCGCATGGAGGCGCTGCCCGCAATCAACAGACGACTGACATGATAATTTTCCAATTTCGACAATTGTCAGATGACAAACCACGTAATAATTTCAGAATAATTCTACTGTTGTCATCGAAAAATTAATTATAGAAATTATACTATGGACTTGAATTATGAACCCAACGTCGAAAATGGAATGTTTTGTTATTCGAGTTGACGCTGAAATTCCTCGAAATATTCTTTCACAAGGTAAAATATAAGCTGCTTTTCACAAACTGATACTTATTTCCATCCATCAGTTGCAGAAATTTTTTCACAAACTGATATATTTCCGTCCATCAGTTTCCATTTCCTATCACCATTTGAGGAAGTACGAAGATTATCATCAAACTGGAGTACTTGTTAGGTATACCTACTCGTTCTCCTTTGTGCTAATAAATGAACAAAATTATTGAAGGTTTGTTGTGAATGTAATTTGTTTTTATTTTGGTTGATTTGATGATGAGACTGAATAATATTTTTAATTTAGTTTTGTCTGTAGTTTTATTATTGTTTTGTCTGTAGTTGTACCTTGTCCTAGATACAATGAAATGTGTTTTTATAGTTATTATTCTTGTTTTATAAGATCTTTAATTTTGTTTTTGATATCATTAAATAAAGATTTACTTTGAAACTTTATTTTAACCACGAACGAACTAACAGATTCTACGAATCGATTACTGTATATATTTTATTAGTTATCGATTTGCCATTCCTGTATTTAATATGATACAACCATTCATATGGAATACAAGAATGGCAAATCGATCACTTATAAAATATATATCATATCAATCATATAAAAGTAACACATTTGAAAACCCCGCCTTATTTCAATCGGTGTTACCAACTGTATTTAGTTCGGCCAGTTGCGAGATATGTCGCCACTGTCTAAACGTGGTGCCAACTTTTACTGCAGGTTTGACAACTCTCTTTATTTTTAGTTTCTCTATGTTCCCCACCCTCAGGCAAATACAAGCCAGATGTAGTCCCCTTCTACCGCCGTCAGAAAACGATATAAGTCATTGAGTTTTCGGCTCCGGCCGAGACGAACATCGTGCGAAAAGAGAAGAAGAAACGGACGAAATATCGAGATTTACTCTTCAAACCCCGCTGACTCTATCTAGACCATTCTGTAAAGATAGTGGTTCTGATTATAGGGACTCTTGGTGGAATGATGCCAACGCTACTCTCAAACCTGAAGATCGTAAATCAACAGACCAGCATGCCCTTCTGAATGGGTCGGAGCTTCGAAAGTAGCCTGACTAGAATAGTTCAGGTTCAGCATAATAATAATAATAGGGAGCAATCGATTTTTAACTAACTTCCCGATGAACTAGAGACTTGAAACTTCAGACATAGCTCAGAACTGGATGACAATGCAATATTAACTCGTTCTTGTCTGTTTGTTTGTAATAATAATAGTAGTAAGCAGCAACGAATTAAATTAAAATTTAAATTAAATTTTATAAAAATATATAAACAATCGATTTAAACTAACTGAAATAAAAATTTGCCACAGTTTCTACATAATCTCCCAAGATGTTTAAATCGATTGAAAATTTCACCACTAAGACTAAAAAGGAAAATAATTATTTAAAAAAAAAACTTTTACAGATTGTCCTGAACATTTGTTATTGTACATTTCTAATAGCTAAGAAAATAGTTGTAAGATTTAAAACGAAAAACTTAGAAAAATGTAGCTGTTGTTGAGAAAACTCACACAACACACTAGATCAAAGTCATTTGCAGTGCAATAAAATTGTTAATGACTTGTGTGAACTATTCATGCATCAATTATCTATTCCATGCGCCCCACATTTTTCGTTTTAAATCTTACAACTATTTTCTTAGCTATTAAAAATTCACAACTTGTAAGGGTTCGCAATCTGTATGGGGCTAGAAGAAATTATTTTATAGTTTTTGGTCCGTTTTATAAACGTGGCATATAAAAAAGTGTTTTTTTTATCTAAATATTTATTTTTCTAAATAAAATATATCTATGTATTTATACGGGTTTTTGAAGGATACCGATAATCAAATTATCAGTTTGAAAAAATATATATTTAGGTTAATAAAAAAAACAAAATTAAAACAATAAAATAAGTTCGCCCTCCGCAAAAATTATTCAAAACGTTTTGTTGGTTTCACAATACGTTCTCTACTAGTCATATCTTCCTTTTTTCCTCTCGAATCTCTACTTGGTCTTCAATTCCTTGTTTCTCCTCTTTGGTATTCTCATTGCAGTTTGTTCGACTTTTTTCGGGTTCTTGATGATTCTGCTGTATCTTCAATTTCCATTGAGTATAATCGTTGAAATGGTCAATAATTCGCCAGGTTTTGTTTTTACTCTTGTCACTCTCAAACTCGATCTCTTCCGGGATACATTTCTAATATTTTTCCCATCTTCAAATCGGTGCGTTTTATATTATCTTCACCAATTAGTACTATTTCACCAATCCACGTGGCTTTTGTTGATCAGAGTTGACCAGTTCTGAAAATATTCCTGTATATCTCTGTCTCTTAATCAAGCTAGTTCTGCCCATAGAGAAACTAAAAATAAAGAGAGCAGTAAAAGTTGGCACCACGTTTAGACAGTGGCGACATATTTCGCAACTGGCCGAACTAAGTTAGTACAGTTGGTAAAACAGATTTCTCTTCAGTTACCGATTGAGATAAGCCGGTTTTTTTAAATGTGTTACTTTCATATGGTTCATATGGTATATATTTTATAAGTGATCGATTTTCCATTCCTGTATTTCATATGAATGGTTGTAGCATATGAAATACAGGAATGGCAAATCGATCACTAATAAAATATATACAGTAATCGATTCGTAGAATCTGTTAGTTCGTTCGTGGTTGAAATAAAGTTTCAAAATAAATCTTTGTTTCATGATATCAAGAACAAAATTATAGTTCTTATAAAACAAGAATAATAAGTAAAACACTATAAAAACACATTTTATTTTATCTAGGACAAAGTACAACTACAGACAAAACAATAATAAAACTCTGAAAAACAACAAAATTAAAAACATTCTTCAGTCTTATCATGAATTCAACCAAAATAAAAACAAATTACATTTACAACAAACCTTCAATAATTTTATTCATTTATTAGCACAAAGGAGACCGAGTAGGTATAACAAATACTCCAGTTTGATGATAATCAAGTAGAACATGTACTTCCTACTTCCTCAAATGGTGATAGGAAATGGAAATAAGTATCAGTTTGTGAAAAACATTCTGCAACTGATGGATGGAAATAAGTATCAGTTCGTGAAAAGCAGCTTATATTTTACCTTGTAGAAGACTATTTTTAGGAATTTCAGCGTCAACTCGAATAACAAAACATTCTATCTTCGACGATGAGTCCATAGACTCCATAGTATAATTTCTATCATTAATTTTTCGATGACATGTGTCAACAATAAACTTTTATTTTCTGACAAATATCGAAATTGGAGAGTGGTCATCTCATCAGTCGTCTGACGATTGCGGGCAGCGCCTCCATGCGCGATTGGCCGTACCAAAAACTTGGTGGTCAAGATCGCCAATGTTTTAAACAGTCTCTTTATTTTTAATTTGTCTATGGTTCTGCCTATTTCATGTAATTCTGGTATGTCACTTATAAACATGAAATAGTTTACATCGTCGGAAGAATAGGTTAGTAGACCAATCAATAGAGATTTTTTCGTTACAAAAATACCAGGAAACAGACTGTGCCATCTTACGGAAGACGGTCTGTAGTTATATACTGTTATGTTTCCTACTCCCAACTGCCATTGCTTAATTTGTTATAAACATTTAAAAGCCTTTTATTAATCGTTTTTGATTTGTAACTTGAAAACTAATGAAGCAATCTCGATACTTTCGATGGACAAATTGTAGATAATCAAAATGCAAATAAAATGAGGCCAGTAATGGAGAAAAACCAAAAAAAATCTGTGTTTTTTTTTAAATTCATAACACCGCCATTTTTCAAGTTTTGAAGCGTGCTCTCCACGACATAGTGATTGATATGTACTTTATGTGAGAAAAACTCAGGCACTGTTGTATTATTAGTTTTGGCGTAAATTCAATTTGATTTTTTTAATGCACTTTATTGCAGAATACCTGGATACGTAATAGGTGGTCCGATTTCAATAGTTCTAAAATATTTTGAGAGTTGCGGTATAGTTCTACAAAATGACTATTCTCATTTTGCGTTAAAATGCTCCAAAATAGGTGAGAAATAAGTGCAAACATGACCGAAAACTGGCGAGTGCACGAAAGCGGCTCGGGAGTTGGGTAGAGCAGCAGATTCATAACGGGCGCAGCGCGCTTGTATTAATATACATACGCTTCCCCGCGTCTGCTGCTTTACCCCCACTACCATGCCGCTTTCACGCACTCGCCCATTTTCGGTCATGTTTGCAAGTATTTTTCACCTATTTTGCAGTTTAACGCAAAATGAGAATATACGTTTTGTAGTTCTATATTTCTACTCTCGAAATCTTTTTGGAAAATTGGAATCGGACCACCTATGACGCATCCAGGTCTGGTGCAATAAAGTGCATTAAGAAATTTAGGTTGCAATTATGCCAAAACTAATAATGCGACAGTACCTGAGTTTTTCATACATAAATATTAATCGCTACTATGTCGTGAAAAGCCTGCGCTACAACTTAGAAAGGGGCGGAGTTATGAATTTTTGAAAAAAGCTGATTTTTTTCGGTTTTTGTCGCGTTAAGGCTAATTATTTTGCATTTTAATTCTCTACAATTCTTCCATTGAGGGTATCGAGATTGCTTCATTGGTTTTCAAGTTACAAGTCAAAAACGAAAAAAAGAAAAAAAAATGCTTTTAAATGTTTAAGTTGGAGGCAGTTTTTATCTGTCGGCCAAATGACCAATGGCGTGGATTCTTCAATGAACTTTGCACATTCGGATTCATTCTTCACACTTGAAATGCAATTATCCACGTAAAAGAGGTTTTTTAACTTTTCTGTCATGGGACGCCTTTTCAATATCAGATTTTATGCCTATGGCGTTGATGCACAAATTGTTGAGGAAATTCGGATTTTTTTCCAAACAGTTATTCAAGGAATTGTAACTTTTGTCCCTAGCTGATGCATTAAAAAACTGGGCAAATTTTTTTAGTTGAACTAAATTCTTTCATAACTACGTGATGTGGTAAATAATTAGAAAATTTTTGATACTGTAATTTCCTCAATAATTCTCAACTTTTCCCATTTTTGGACTCTATCTACTGAAAACTACTTTATTTT
>JAFIRS010008347.1:0-17800 GCA_018342105.1 Gonioctena quinquepunctata
TCCAAAAAGGGGAACTTGTTCAAGATACAAGGTGTTGAATCAACCCAATCAACAGTAAGTCAGTAACTGAACAAAATTGTATCCATTTCATTGCAGAAGGTGGTGGACCTAAATTTAGTGATTAGGACCCCCAATATTTTTTAAATAATAAATTATAAGGTTTTTCTTGAAGACGACCTCAAGGGTATGAGGTTGGTTTGAAAAACAGAGAGGTCACCAACTCATACAATGACACCTCCACTTTTTTCCATAATAGTCTTGTCTGACCATACGATTTTCTTTTTTTTTGTGAGATTTTATTTTAAATTTTGGAACCGGGGACCTGCCCACTTGGACCGAGATCACCCAGGAACAATCCAGTCACGCCGCGGAGTAAAGGTCGATATTAAAAAATAAGGGAAAATTTGGGGGCCCCGGTTGGAAAATCGAGAATGTTATCGGAGATAAATAGCAGCCCTCAAGAGGGAGTGCAGAGTCTGAACGAGCCCATACGATCAGCATAAGAGGCGTAAATATAAATTAAGTTGTGATTAAGTGTAAAATAAATTTAAAAAAGCAAGTTTATTTCGTTACAATTGGTGTCGGAAGTGAGATTTTGAAAATAAAAAAGTGATCGTGGGTGGAAGTGAAAAAAAATTGATAGACTTTTGTACGCCCAAATAGACAGTGGCCCGGTTTTCCGAAGTGGACAATTGGCGTGGGAATATAAACATCCTGTTGCGTGAAACAGAAAAGCGTGCCCGGTTTTGCAAGTGGACAATTGTGCTGGGAATATAAACTGAAATTTCCTAAACAGACAATAGACTGGTGGCCCGGGAAAAGAATTGCAAGTAATTTTAAATAAATTTTGTGTGAAACAGACTGATACCTCGTCAAAAAAAAATGTGTTAAGAAAAGGGTTGCGGACGAAGGTAGCGGAATTGAAACAGGAATTGGAGGGGAACAAACAAGGGTAAAAGCAAGACCCAGGAAAGACTTGGAAGGACTTATACAAGAAGGTAGGACCCCCGAAATTTTTTTACCAATTTCCCCGGAGGTGATTTGAGTCCGATAATAGAAAAACTTGAAGAAAATTCAAAAGTCTGGAAAAAATCTAGAAATCTGGAAGAAAGCTTCGAAAATTCTAGAAATTGGAAGAAAGCTTAGAAAATTCAAGAAGCCTGGAAAATGCAGAAATCTGGAAGAGGTTTTTAGAAATCTGGAAGAAACCTCAAGAAAAAGAAATCTGGAAGGAATTTAGAAATTAAGAACCTGGAAGACGTTTGAAACACAAAGGAAAAAAAATTTTGGTGTGGGGGGGGTTGGACAAGATAGATAAAAAGGGCAAAGAACAGGGGTGACAAAAAAAAGGAAAGGTAAGCGGGAAAAGAAAAAGGCGCCCTCCCGAGATGTTCGAAAATGTGTGGACGAGTTTGAACTTGGATGTTCAAGAGGGTATAAAAGAGTCGGTCTTTCCAGAAATAGGGCTTTAGAAGCCGCCCAGTTCGCAAAACCCGCAATTCCGCCGGGTTTAAGCGGAAACAAACGGATGGAATGGGGGAAAGACTTGCCACCTTGCTTGTGGGAAACGACAAATATTCACAAACCTCACCGAAGCAGGGACTAATCGGCTGATTGAACATCTTCGATTGGCCCTTTGGAACACTATACCATCCCAGCTGAAAAATCGCTGCCAAAATCGGGAATCCTTACAAGAATTCGAAACGACATTGCACGCTTGTTCTCTCGCATATCCAGCCACCAGAAAATGTAATGGAGCGATTAGCGGTTCGGCATTCTTGGATGGACTCCGTGACGCCAGCAAGGTTGATATTAGCTCGTCCAACAATCGTGACACTGGCCGCCGGAATTCAAGCAGCAAAACAATGCTGCGAAAGAAAATAAGTTCGCGTTGAGGAAGACCCCACAGGACCTTCGGGCCAAAGAAAAGTGTGGGAAGTTTGCCTGAAAAAGACAGATAAGATGCTGGAATTGTAAAATTGGACATGTGGTAGCTGCCACTTATCGCCCGATGCGGAAACAAAGAAGGCGCAGAAGGGGCAATCTGGCATGTTCCGGCAAGCCCCGTTAAAACCATATTCGCTATTCTTCAACGGCAGAACAAAGGGTTTCGGCGGTCTCATCAATAACGACCTTGCACCATCGCGATACAGGTGCAGACAGGATGGGCCTTCTTTGGCACCGGAACGGATTGAACCCCGGGCCGACGCAACGGGGCCGGCCACAAAGGCGAGCACCGATTGGAATAATTTTGGCGCCAAAGTGAAACATCGGGGCCCTTTAGGGAATCAAAAACGTGCAATATGAATGGAATATGAATTCCAAGGGTTTGGTTGGATTTCAAAGGGCGTTACGTGGGGGAAGGCTGGGCCCATCGGGGAGGAGGACCGGGCTGTTGGCTGAAGATGGCGCCGGAGGGAAACCACTGGAGGCTCCCCTGGACGGGAGTGCGAACAGTGGGGGGTGGATGTTCGAGCCCAAACTTCATGATGAGAAAATTGGACGGGGTTCTGGGAAGACTTTGTTGCTGCTGACAAATTTTGCCGGTAAGGGTCAGAATTAATTATTTCCCGGACCTTGAAGAAAGGAACGGGTGCCGTTTTCATTTGGTGGGGCACGAGGTACGTTAAACCCAACAACTTCCCACAGAATGAAAAAAGGCCATTTTTAAAGACATAAAACCGTAACAGCCCAAACTAAGAGATTTAGCAAAAAAAGTACCAAGACATCTTCGATACCGGACAAGGAAAAGGGGTCGAACTAATGTGGTCCAGCACAAAATTGATATGGAGGTGCTCGCCGATCCGGCAATCAGCAAAGACTTCCCCCTTTCGAAAAGAAGGTGACAAAATAGTCCGATATGGGGAAAAGAAGGGTTATCGAACCATCGAGTCCCTGGCCCCATGTACGGTGAAGAAAAAGGATGGATCGACACGCTTTTGTGTAGACTATCGCCAACTTAATAATGTCACGAAGAAGGACAGTTACCCCTCCCGAGAATAGATGACACCCAGACACGTTGGCTGGTTCCACGATTTTCTCGACCCTTGATCTGAAGAGTGGATATTGGCAAGTAGAACTGGCCGGGGAAGATCGAGAAAAGACTGCTTTACCATCGGCTCCAGGATTGTGGCAGTTCACCGTGTTGCCATTCTGGGCTCTGTAATGCCCGCCACATTGAAAGATTGATGGAAACAGTACTGAAGGGACTCTCATGGAACGTGTCTAGTGTATCTCGACGACATAATTTGGTCGGCGATCGTTCGAGGACCACGTGAAAAACTTGGAGGAAGTATTCCGCGACTGAGGAACCGGATTGAAGCTGGCCCAAAATGCCATCTGTTCCAAAAAGAAGTACGATACCTCGGCCACGTTGTCTCTGGGGAAGGAGTAGCAGTGGATGACCAGAAGATCAAAGTGTTAAGGTTGCCCATCCCAAGACATTCACCAACTTCGAAGTTTCCTTGGTCTTGCACATACTATCGCCGATATGTGCCGGATTCCCAACATCGCTAAACCACTGACCAGGCTACGGAGGGCCAAACAAAGTTCCAGTGGTCCGAAGAATGTCAAGACTCATTCAGGAAGCTGAAAGAAGCTTTGATCAACGCACCTGTACTGAGCTATCCCCACCCAAAGGGAAATTCATTTTGATACGGACGCCAGCAACGTGGGACTTGCGTCCTATCTCAGATCCAGGAGGGACAGGAGAAGGTCATTGGTTATTTCAGCAAGACGCTTAGCAAACCAGAGCGCAATTACTGTGTCACCAGGCGAGAGCTGTTAGCTGTTGTAAAGGAGTGGACACTCTACAAGTACGTGTATGGAAGAAGATTCCTGTGAGAACTGACCATGCAGCTCAAATGGCTCTTACAGTTCAAAAAATCCTGAAGGTCAAGTAGCACGTTGGATCGAGAAGAGTCAAGAATTGATTTCGAGATCGAATATCGAGCCGGAACTAGCCATAAGAATGCAGATGCCTTTCGCGAAGACCATGTCAGATGATTGCTCACTTGCCGACGAGCAGAAGAGAAAGAACAACACTTGTAGAACGCGGCAATGGATGACAACTGGAACGACAGCAAGATCCAGAAAGACAAAGAGAAACCCCGACCTTGGGCTTAGTTGTCAGCTGGAAGAAGGGCAATCGAAGACCATCTGGCAGGAAGTCGCAGGTTACTCGCCGGCTGTTAAGTCCTATTGGGCACAATGGAACTCTCTTATTCTGGACAATGGGATCCCTGAAACGTGTGTTGGAGGCCGATATTGGGTGGGAAGACAGACGCCAAATAATTGTTCCCAGGAACAGAAGAGAGGAAGTGCTGCGGGAAATCCATGATGGAGTCGCTGGAGGACATCTGGGAGTGACGAAGACCCTGCAGAAAGTGAGGCAACGGTTTTACTGGACCAATTGTCGCTGACGTCAGGACTGGTGCAGAAAGTGCGCTGTATGCGCTCAGCAATGGACCTCGAATACGACCCAAGGCCCCGATGCGTCAGTACAACGAGGCAGCCCGTTCGAGAGAATCGCCTTGACATCGCCGGCCCGTTTCCCGTATCCGACCACGGGAATAAATACATCCTTGTGACAATGGACTACTTCAGTAAGTGGGCGGAAGCCTATGCCTGCCCAACCAGGAAGCCATCACTCGTCGCCGACGTCTTGGTGAAAGAGTGGATATGTCGATTCGGTATTCCAATGGAGCTGCACTCGGATCAAGGCGAAATTTCGAATCCAACCTTTTCCAAGAAATATGTCTACTGCTGAACATCCGAAGACAAGAACCACGGCCTACATCCGCAGTCCGATGGAATGGTGGAACGGATGACAGGACGATCAACCGCCACTTGTCCAAGGTTGTTCGACCATCAAAGAGACTGGGACCAGTATCTTCATTTGTTTCCTGATGGCCTATCGATCCGCAGTAAGAGTCAACCGGTCAAACTCCTGCTATTATTATAATGGGCCGAGAACTGCGACTGCCTTGGACCTGAAGTTTGGGATACCGCCAGACAAGACACTGCGGGAGAGGACTACGTCAGCAAACTTTGGCAAGAAATGGACGCATCCACGAATGAGTCCGTTTTAACATCATGCCAGCGATAAAATGAAGAAGACCTATGACATCAAGGCCGACGCTGGAGGATTTAAGGTTGATGACCTGGTTTGGCTGTACAACCCCAAACGCCGTCGTGGACTACACCAAGTTGCGGAACTCGTAGAATCCCATAAAATCGTGAAAAGGATAAACGACCTTGTGTACCGAATCCATAAGCCACCCCGAGGGAAACCAAGGGTCGTCCATTTCAACAGGTTGGCCCCTTACGCTGGAAA
The DNA here is from genome assembly GCA_018342105.1 of Gonioctena quinquepunctata. Classification (NCBI taxonomy): domain Eukaryota; kingdom Metazoa; phylum Arthropoda; class Insecta; order Coleoptera; family Chrysomelidae; genus Gonioctena; species Gonioctena quinquepunctata. Next base: position 5,336 of record JAFIRS010008347.1, read on the forward strand.
CCATGACCAAGTTCGCACCCTCAAGCCACCGGAGGATGATATGACGTTCGAAAGTTTATGTCCTTGTATTCAAACGGGCAGAAAAGTTCTACATGGGGTTACTAGAGAGGTCACGAGACTTTTCGAGGGTGCCTGCTGACTACGCACTAGCGCACTGTGGCAGAAGATCTTCGAATGTCCAGGGGCATCGCCGTAGTGTTCTCCAAGAAATTTGGTGAACTCAAACACTGCGGAGCAGAATCAGAAGTTGGTGGGGTGCTGGTTGAAGAAAGGCCAGAGAAACATCTACTACCTAGTTACCAAGAGGCATTCCCAAGATAAACCGTCCATGAAGATGTCTGGAAAGTCTCACCAAACTAAGAGATACTATGGTGGACCAGAATCTGGTGGATCTAGCAATTCCAAAATTGTCCTGTGGTATTGATGGGTTGGACTGGAGAGTCATAAAAGTATGCTGGAGGCGATATTCAGATCCAGCGGCGTCAAGATTTTGGTTTGCTGTAACCCTCTTCCGACCGATCATGAAGACCGTGGAGTGTTACTCCATCGAACTTACGGTGCAGATATGAGAGTCATGCGAATATCGTCACACTCCAAGGATAAAATTTCGGGACGAAATGTCTTTAAAAGGGGCAATATAACGAACTCAGGCCGGACCTGTCGCCTCACGCGTTGCCATCGACAACGATGAGGTCATCCCCGGAGATATTCGAGAACAATCCAGTCACGCCGCGGCAGATAGCAACGGTCGATATTGGAAATAACTGGAACATGCTGGGCACCAACCGCCAGAATTGGAAACATCGAGAATGCTGTATCGGAGATAAATAGACAGCCCTCAAGAGGGAGTGCAGAGTCTGAACGAGCCCATACGATCGAGCTATACAGAGGCGTAGTAATATAAATTAAGTTGTAGATTAAGTGTGAAATAAATTAGTAAAACCAAGTTAAGTTTATTTACGTTACAATATAATAAAAATGAATCACGATTCTTTGTAAGCGCAAAACGTGAGAACGGCGGGACCAATTTGGCTATTTTTTTTTAAATTTTCGTAATAGCTCGAGGATGGTTGATACGGAAAAAAATAAGGAAAGTTGCCCATAAATTGGAAAATTTGGGTATACAGGGTGTCCGGAGATGAAACCGACAAAACTTATGGGGTTATAGGGACTGCCAATATGATTGCAAAATGCCATATACAAATGTCCAAAACCGCTTCGTTACTGACATACAGAGTGATTTGTGAATTAAGACAAAAATTCAATCCACCATATTAAATACAGGGATTAGCCGATTTGGTTCAAATTTGGTACATGAATTAAACTGAGAAGCCTTAACAAGTAGCCCTTTGAACGAAACCAATATCTGGACCGGAATATTCTTTTTTTTCCATGTTAAGTTTTTGTAAGAATAACTCACCCCGTATAATAATTATAAAAAATCTGAGCTCAGATTCTAAATCTACGAAAAATATCCTACAGGAACTTGTTAAAAAAGTTTCTGGCACCATTTCAGTTATTCCGTAATAATTTATTATTTTCAATTTTTTCATTCAAGAAATCAATTTTCGGATAAAGTACCATAAAAAATAGGTTAATATAATAAATATTTAGGAAACCAAGACATAAATATTATTATTCTCTTTAATTAGTTCGTAGTAAAATTTCATAAAATACTCTCATAACCCAAAAAAAACCGAAAAATGAATTCGTATTAGTAGCTTACAATTTTTGTCTAAATACAGTAAGTAGGCTTGTGTCAAGTGTCAAATCCCGAATTTCATTATGGAAAACTATCATTAGCGTTAGTTTTGTTGGTGTTCATTCATCATTCAAGTGTTTTTAAATTTAACCTATAGTTCTTAGAGTGTGTTTATGATGCCGTTTCATTTCACTAATGAGGAATACGCAGATATTTTATTTGTGTATGGACTTTGCGAAGGAAATGGCCAGTCTGCAAGAAGGGAATACAGACGTCGCTATCCTAATCGTCGCCTACCACATCAATCTACATTTGCTAGGGTACTTCAAAGTATTAGGGAAAAAGGAAAAGTTCCATCGAATAGAGGACGAGAAGTTGCTCGAAGAAATAATGTTCTTCACAAAGAGCAAATACTGGACTCTATAAATGATAATCCTTCTAGTAGCGTAAGAAGAATAAGTAGGAATTGGCGCTACCTCGTATGCGTGTATGGAAAACATTAAAAGAAAATGGTTTGCATCCATACGACAAACAAAAAGTGCAAAAGCTTAAAGAGTGTGATCATGTACTCTCATAGATTTGATAGTTTTTTTAATTTCAATCTTATACATAGGCATCTTATCATTTGTCAACAATACTTATTCAGTATTCGCTCGTAAATAAATATATATTTGCGTCTCAGAAATAGAACCACTATTAGAAAAATTATCAGAAAATAAACAGGCACAGCCGTCTTACTGAAATTGTTGTATTTTTGTTGTAGTGTGTAGGACCTATAATCCTTGCTTCTGACTTTTATCTGGCTTGCGACCGCCCAAGCAAGACTTTGCGATCTACAGGTTGGAAATCGCTGTTCTAGATACACGATTGTTCATTTCAAGTTTCTATTGGTCAAATACCGTCTTAATGACGAATATGTCTTATGAGGGGTCAGCTATGAAGTAGAGAAGCATCGTTGAAACAACGATGATTACATTTTGATACTATACCAGCGTGTACTTCTGTTGATTGTGCCTGCCGCCACTTTTTAACCGCAAGATTCTTGAGTTATTAATATACATCTAAGTGAAGATGACTCAAGTTACAACATGAACAAGGAATCAAAATATGGAAAATTTAGAATTCGCACGGAACAGTTGGGTGTTTGGTAGTACGAACAAGCTTCAAAGAACGACATTTGACAATTTAAAATAATTATTATTTGGGCTTTGATTCTGATGACAATTTAATTACTGATTGGTTTGCTAATGAACAACAAAATAAACGCTGGAAAATGTGAAATTGCGTATCGAAAACTTCTTGGAATAAATCCAGCGTAAAATAAAACGCTTCGATTATTTGCAGATCTGTCAACCGGCAAACACATGCAGCAACCGCTATAAGCTGTTGGACGGATCCAATGGTCAAAATGGCCGTGATCTGTCAGTTTATTTAGAATTCGTGGAGGATGAAAACTTTGTGTTATTGGCAATTATTTTTTGATAATTGTGGTGTGTTGAGTACGTAAACTATGCTGATTTTATCTACCAGTTCAGATATTACTTTCATCAATGTAGAATGAACGCTATTTCGAATTTGAATACGTATCGCCGGTAGTCTGCAACGAATGTGTATAATGATTCTCAGCCTGTACATTTCTCAACCAATCAGTTCGAATTCCACATATTCAATTGTTTATTGCATCAAGCAATTGCCAGTGTTTTCTTATGATGATTATTGTTTGTATTTTTGACAGAATCATGTTTGGAAAAGTCTAAGCGAGAAAATTACTTTTCAAAAAGCGAAGAACATTGCATTTAATAAAAAAGTACAAAAATGTGATCGAGTGCAAAAAAAGTATTGCGATAAATTGGGAAGTATCTATGGCAATAGTTGGACCTAGGAATTGGTATGACAACATGTAAGAAAAATATCATTATGTGAAGAAAAAAACAAAGGTCAAGTTTGCTGAAAACAAATTGAATATATCATCATCATCATGTACACTCATATCGTTTTCTAGATGGTGCTTAGCACATAGAAGGACCATTAATAGAATTTCATTTACCGACGAGAGCCAATTCACCAGGGATGGCATTAATAATACTAGAAATGTGAATATTTGGGCAGACGAAAACCCATATGCCATTGTTCAGAAAAACTGCCAATACATATTTCATGTCAATGTATGGTGTGGAATCCTTAATAATCATTTGATTGGACCTCACGTACTTGACGGACGGTTAACTGGTGATGTTTACCTAAATTTTTTGCATCTATTGCAAGGTCTAAATACCCGTGGTATGTGGTTTCAGCATGATGGTGCTGGACCTCACTTTTCAATTCCAGTTAGAAACCATCTTAATGCCACTTGCCCCAACAGATGGATCGGCCGTGGAGGTCCAGTAAATTGGCCACCGCGATCCCCTGATTTAACACCCCTAGACTACAATTCATGGGGTCATTTAAAATAAGAAGTGTAGAATAAAGAATTCAGAAATAGAGAACATTTATTAGAGAAAACTACTGCTGCATGTAATAGTGTTAGAAATAACCCTCAAATAATTCGATAGCCAGTGAATCATTTAGTGGACGCTCTCAAAAATGTATTGATGCTGGAGGGCTTCACTTTGAAAATTTATTGTAATATTAGTAAAAGTTTTTTAAGAATTCTTTTGTTGTTATGTTTATTACAAAAAAATTATGTTCGTTGTGTTGTATTATAATTTACAAAAAATTCAGTTCAGTCCTTTTCTAACAAGTTCCTATACGCTTTTTTTAAGTATATTTCGAATCCGCGATCAGATTATTGATAATTGATATACTAGGTCAGTTATTCTTACAAGAACTTAACATAAAAAAGACTCATTCCGGTCCTGATACGAATTTATTTTTCAGGTTTTTTTGGGTTATGAGAGTATTTTATAAAATTTTACTACGAACTAATTAAAGAGAATAACAATATTTATTGATTTGTTGAAAATATAAACAGGATGTTCATGAAATCAGATGTGGAATCATCTGCGACTGAAAGATAAACTTTAGTCACTATCTGGATTTTTCAATTCACAGAAAAATCTTTCTATCAATATTCAATTGAGAATGTTTCCCTTTTCAACATGAATACCCCACAAGAGGTTATCTTGACGATGGAAGATAGTGACTAAAGTTTATCTTTCAGTCGCAGATGATTCCACATCTGATTTCATGAACATCCTGTTTATATTTTCAACAAATCAATCTATCATACCCCATGACAGGTTTTAATATCAGAAAACACTAATTTCAAAGTGTCTCTCCAAAAGAAATGATTCTAACTTTTTCCATCTTTGCAAAGTGAGATTGCTTCTTGAAAATGTGTTTCCCATTTCTTCCGGTCTTCCTGATGATCGTGGAAGCGTGAAATAGATTTTCGTCGACAAAAATGTATTGAAGACCTAGTGAATGCGATGTCTCTCCTACGTCAATGTTACAAATGATTTCTGGTGAGTACTCTCTTTTGGAAAACATTCTTCTTTGCCTCATTCATCTTTATGAGTTCTTAATTAAGACTTGAATAGAAAATCAAATAACTATCTGAATGAAAATGCAAATTTCCAATTTCAGATTTTTTCTTTTGAGTTAGGGCCTTTTCAGAATATCTATCAGATGTAGTTCAATGTCCAGCGTGGCTTTAGCCGGGGAAGTAGTTGTTTTCTGTTAGACATTCATAAAAAATAACTTCATTTCAATCGTGGATTTTTCAATTCACAGAAAAATATTTCTATCAATATTCAATTGAGAATGTTTCCCTTTTCAACAATATTTATGTCTTGGTTTCGTAAATATTTATTATATTAACCCATTTTTGATGATACTTTATCCGACAATTAATTTCTTGAGTCAAAAAATTTAAAATAATAATTTATTACGGAATAACTGAAATGGTGTCAGAATGTTTTTTAACAAGTTCCTGTAGGATTTTTTCCGTAGATTTCAGATTTTGGATAATTATTATACAGGGTGAGTTATTCTTACAAGAACTTAACATGAAAAAAAAAACTTGAGAGGTGTCAAGGGACACCCGGATGGAAAGAAGTTCCCTTCGATTAATTAGTAAAGGAATTGTAATAAATTTTTTTTTAAGTTATAATATATATATATATATATGCACCCTTTTTGTCTATTTCGTACACGTCATAGATGCAACAGAGTGTGTATATATATATATATATATATATATATATACTCTCTCGACTTCGTAAACACAACAGCGTATAGGTTAGAACACGCACGGCTTGCTAAATACATACGCATTGATATTGTAATATTAAAATATAATTTGCTTTCTAATTTATTGAAGTAATGACGCGTAAACTTGCTAAACACACAATAATGAGAAGATTATAACGCGTATGACTTGGTTAGCACAATAGTAAAGCAAATACATAAGCATTTATTATTGTCTGTATAAAATATCTACTTACCTAACTCCATCAGCAATATCCGGAACTTGTGCAGAAACACTGTCAGGATTCATTATTGTTATTATTTTTTATTATTTATTATGTACAAAAAACCTGTATACACTCAACAAAAATAATCGTCGCGACACCACACTGTTCAATGTGAAATAGAAAGACGAAACGAATATAACTGGCTTGCTTTCTATGAGAGAGAGAGAGAGAGAGAGAGAGAGGCAGAGAAACACGCGCACGAGGCACGGCTTATAACCATAGCGAAAGTCTCGTTACAACTTTTGGTCTTAATTTATTCCGTCTAGCCCCCGTTCGCAACGCGCGATAAGGAACTACGTTTCAAAAAGAATATTCCGGTCCTGATATTGGTTTCATTCAAAGGGCTACTTGTTAAGGACTTTCAGTTTAATTCATGTACCAAATTTAAACCAAATCGGCTAATCCCTTTAATATGGCGGATTGAATTTTTTGTCTAAATTCACAAATCACTCTGTATGTCAGTAACGAAGCGGTTTTGGACATTTATATATATGGCATTTGGCAGTCCCTATAACCCCATAAGTATTGTCGGTTTCATCTTCGGACACCCTGTATAAGAAATTTGGTTACTCTGTCACCTACCAAGCAGAAGGTCATACGAACGAATCCCGGTAATTTTTTTAATTTTAATAAAACAACGGCTGGACCGATTTGTCTAATTGTTTTGTTTTATGTTCGTAATACTCCGAATAAGGTTTTTAGCGAAAGAAAGGATTTTTAGAAAAGTTATTGGAAATTTCTTTGTCCTGGAAAAGTTTTCAGGAATATATAATAGAAATGAATGTATGTTGGTGTCGGTAAGCTCATAACTTGAGAACGGCTGGACCGATTTTTTTTCGAATCTACCGTGGCCGGTCCTGGTGCATGCTTCTTTCCCACCTCACACCTCTAATTAGTAGTCAGGAGTCATCGACGACGCTTCACCACATATTGTTCGGTGGCAATCACATCTCATATTCTGGCGGAAGTGTACGGGACGTGACGTTCTTTCCCAAACCTCTTTTTATGGACGAGCATTTCGTTCGTCAAATTGTCAGCTGGTTTGCATACTAATCCAATGCCACGACTCTAACGTCCGCTGCAGGTATGTTGACCAAGCTGCCGGTTGATATTCCTTTCCTATACCTTATAACTTATATTTTCGGTTGGAACGTTTCTCATTCTTCCCTCCAACTCTTGTTAGGTAGATTTCAATAGAAACTCTACCTATTGAGGGTCACCATAACAATACTTTCAAAATGTTGATTTTATATATATATATATATATATATATATATATATATATATATATTCATATTCTTTATTTTTTCGGAATAAGGGCCTTGGTCAGTCTATATATTTTATTTCATTCGACGTTTCGACATTGTTTATGTCATCTTCAGGTAAACTTTAAAATAATGTAAAACATGTAAAGTTAAAAACATAATACGTTACATAGCATTAAATACGATTGAAATTAAAAAAGGCATTTAAAACTTACAATATAATTCAACTATTATTTTTTATTTAATTTCATTTTTTTTATTGAAACGTTTTTTTAATAAAATACATTGGAGTGTTCGACATATTCAGTTTAGTACGATGGCTCTTTAGCTATAATTCATGCAAGATTTTTCCGTGTAGAGATGTAAAGATCAGTTTACTATTTTTTTTTAATAAATTTCTTGTTGTGGAGTGAGTGTTTGAAATAAGTTATTGTAGATTTGATTGAGATTTTTTATGTCGTTTCTATTGTTAATACTGTTTGTATATAGACTGACTAAGGCCTTTATTCCGAGATAATAAAGAATATGAACATATGTGGTCAAGAAATTAAGAAAAATATATATATATATATATATATATACAGAGTGGCCACTTTTTTAATGGGATTGTATTGGTAACTTTTAAACCATAAGAGTTAGAAGGTCGGTCAAATGGAGAAAAAGTTGCATTCATAGAAGCATTATCAAGCAGTTCAAACAAATCTGATTATCAGGGCCGGTTATTGAGATATCATAAGAATAGTAAATTCTGTCATTTCGATTTTTCTTTTTTTCCCACTTTATTTCGAATATTATCAAAAAATATCACGGGAGTTTTTTATTCGACAATAAATTATCCTCAATTTGACATAATCAGATTTCGTATCCAACGTTTCGTACGGGCCACCCTCAACCTCATTTTTTCAATACGGACCTGCATATTTTATGACACTTTCAGAAATAACTTTTAACGCTGAATTCAACGATATATCAAACAATGTCATTCATAGTTGATTTTCAGGTGATTTTGACCCTTATCAAATTTCTTTGGGTCGGATCTTATTACATTTAGGTACCTTTAGTTTAATTAACAACATGCAATACATTTCGATAAGAAAATCAACACTCATCTTCAACTGAATGGAACGTAACAGAATCAAAGCAAGAAACAAGCAATAATTATTTACAAATTTCAAGGAGGTGAAAACCTAATTCATAATAATTAAACAGAAACTATCATTTAATGAAAGAAAAATCAAATGATTATTCGAAAGTAAATGATGAACATTAATGAAGTGAGTGTTCGAAATGTCCACCATTTTTTGTGAAATGCACTTTGCGGTTCTGGAACCCATACTTCTTATACATTTGCTTATTTCGTCTCCTTGAATACCTTCCAATACATTCTCAATCTTCTCTCGAGGAATCATAATTGTTGGATTTGTCATTTGTTCCGTTGAAACAAATTACAGAATCGAACTTTATTTTGAGATCATTACGATATAATTTTTGCAAGGCTTGGTATTCAAATTCAAAATCATTGTATTCGCGTCTCTTGACTATTTTATTAACAGCAGTTTTTTTTTCTGGGTTCAATTGAATTTGGGTCAGAACATTGATATCGTTGATACACTTGTTTTTTCTTACATACACACAACTTTAGGTTTATTGAATGTATTATTTTCAAGTAGTAGGCCGTGGATAAAAAAGAACATAACAAGAAATGTCATATTATTCACTTCGTTTATTATTGTGTCACAAAGAACTTGTCATTAAGTACTTTTCTGAGTAATTTCAATTTAACTTATTCGATATGGTAAGATACACAAATGAAGAGAAGAGAGATATGTACGAAGTGTACATAAAACTAGATAGAAATTCGTTCAAAGCACAACAAAGGTATGGTGAATTATATCCTGAAAGAACAACACCAAATATTAAAATGTTTCGACGTTTATCTACAACGTTACTTGCCTATCAATGTTCTGGCCCAAATTCGAATGAATCCAGGAATAGGATCGAGAACTATGGCCAGTTAATGCAATTTATCAAAAAGTGCTGTTAATAAAATACTCAAGAGACACGGATACCATGACTATAAATACCAAGCCGTGCAAAAACTATATCGCAATGATCCTGAGAGAAGGTTGCAATTCTCTAATTGGTTTCAACGGAAGGTGCGGAATAACAACAATTTTGCACACAATATCATTTGGGGAGACGAAACGACATTCACAAATTCTGGCATGTTCAATCGAAGGAACAAACATTTTTATACCACAGAAAATCCTCACTTAATTCATGAACTTAGACATCAATATCGTTTTTCTTTGAACATATGGTGCGGTTTGTTGAATAATAAATTACTGGATGGTGCGGTTTGTTGAATAATAAATTACTGGGACCCTATTTTATTGACGGCAACCTAACCAGAGTAAAATATGTAGAAATTATAGAAGAAATGTTGGATGATCTTCCTATACGGTATCGGCGTAATAGTCCATGGTTCCAACAAGACGGATGTGGTCCACACAACTCAAGAATAGTCACAGACTATCTAAATCGAACTTTTCCCGATTCATGGATTGGAACAAGAGGTCCAGTAGCATGGCATGGCAGATCTCCGGATTTGAATCCGCTGGATTTTTTATTTGTGGGGATATCTCAAAAATGAAATTTATGATACTACGAACCCGACAATAGAGATTCTTCGCGAGAAGATTGAGAATGTATTGGAAGGTATTCAAGGAAACGAAATAAGCAAATGTATAAGAGTATGGGTTCCAGAACCCAAAGTGCATTTTACAAAATGTGGACATTTTGAACACTTACTTATCAGTTAATCATTTAATTTCAAAAATCATTTGATTTTTCTTTTCATTAAAATGATAGTTTCGTTTAATTATTATGAATTAGGTTTTTCACCTCTTGAAATTTGTAAATAATTATTACTTGTTTCTTGCTTTGATTCTGTTACGTTCCATTCAGTTCAAGATGAGTTAGTTGATTTTCTTATCGAAATGTATTGCATGTTGTTAATTAAACTAAAGGTACCTAAATATAATACAGATCCGACCCAAAGAAATTTGGATAAGGGTCAAAATCACCTGAAAATCAACTTTGAGTGACATTGTTTGATATATCGTTGAATTCAGCGTTAAAAGTTATTTCGAAAAGTGTCATAAAATATGCAGGTCCGTATTGAAAAAAATGAGGTTGAGGGTGGCCCACAGCGTTGGAAACGTTGGATACAGAATCTTATCATGACAAATTGAGGATAATTTACTGTCGAATAAAAAACTCCTGTGACATTTTTTGATAATATTCGAAATAAAGTAGGAAAAAAAGAAAAATCAAAATGACAGAATTTACTTTTCTTATGATATCTCAATAACCGGCCCTGATAATCACGATTTGTTTGAACTGCTTGATAATGCTTCTATGAATGCAACTTTTTCTCCATTTGACCGACCTTCTAACTCTTATGGTTTAAAAGTTACCAATACAATCCCATTAAAAAAGTGGCCACTCTGTATATATATATATATATATATATATATATATATATATGTATTATAGTTCAATTTACATTTTTTTACATATTTACTTGCTTTGCCGTACTTCCGCTTTGACCGGAAAGTATCAATTGTATGTTTATGTACTGAACAGGGGGCCTCCAGTATGAAGATAGAGATTCAAGTCAGAATCTTGTGTTTAATGAACAATGGTTTACAGTGGGCAGTGAATTCAGCTCGTGACATAAATCTTATTGTTCATTTTTGAAGAACAAAGATTGAATCCAACATAGATTTAGTGCAGTAACCCCAGAAAGCTATACCATATCTCAGGTGTGATTCAACCAAAGAAAAATATGTCATCCTACCCATTGACAAACCAAGTTCCTTGGATACCTCTCTTACTGCATAGCAACCTGATGCTACTTTCTTTCTTAAGACTAGAGAATTTCAGACTGTCATCTATTTCAATGCCAATAAACTTAGTGGAAGGTCTATTTACAATGGGATTCAAACCTCACATAAGTGAATCAAAGGTAAATTTGAAAGTAGGAGGCTATTTTTTTTTTGATTGGAGCAGAGGTGGTTTGCGTCACACCAGTTTTTGACCTCACTTAAATCATGTTCGAAGTTTGCTTTCAGGGAGTCGATCCTTTCCACATCAATGTCGTATCATCAGCAAACATAGTAAACTTTCCCTGGAGATTTATACCGGCTAAATCATTGAGGTAAATTAGGAACATTATTGGGCCGAGTACTGACTCTTGTGGCACACCACATTTGATAATAGCGGGGTTTGAGTTACCATCTTGCATCTTCACAATTTTATATCTGATAAGTACGATTCGAACCATTTTTGACTTTTATTTCTGAACCCGTAATGCCAAAGCTTCTGGAGCAATATTCCGTGGCTGACACATCAGTCAAATGCTTTTGAAAAGTCACAGAATACTGCCCCAATTGCCGAGCCCTCATTCACATCCACGTAAACCCCTTCCAAGAAGTGAAATATGGCATCGTGTGTACTTTTATTATTTTGGAATCCAAACTGCGCTGTGTTCAGAACATTATGCTTTTCTAGAAACTGCAACATTCTTTTCTCAACTAGTTTCTCTATAACCTTTGAGAGTACGGGTAGTAGAGCAAACGGAGCGACCCTGCTAAAGTATTCCCTTGATAATGAAGTTATAATAGAGCGAAGTAGTGATCCTACTCACTTTCCTTTTAACGGAATGTCGCCGACAATTATCGACTTGGTTGTTCAGAAAAACATAACGGATATGAGTGAATTAACAACAGTTAACGAACTCACATCTGATCACGTCCCCGTAATGTTTAACATAAACCGAAAAAATACAAAAAACTAGAGAGTACAAGGTATGATTATCTAAACTGCAACTGGAGAGAATTCAGAAGCATTATAAATAGAGAAACAGAAATTAAATCAAATATAAGCGAAAAGAAATAGAAACCTGAAACTCAAAAAGTTTATTCAAATTATACAAAAAGCCAGGGAAAACAACCAGGAA
>JAFIRS010008348.1:0-17782 GCA_018342105.1 Gonioctena quinquepunctata
ATATATGTATATATTTGATCTTTAGAGTTTGGAATATTCTTTCATCGTACAGAAAACTTCATGAGGAAGTATTTGTCGATTGGTCAAAGATGATTCTTGTACACTTGTACACAAGATCAATTTTTGTCTATGTCAAAATTTAATCTTGATTCTTCAATCTCAGTTTTGAATGTTAATGACAAATCTCAGAACCGGCTGATTTGTATGTTCGAACAATTTCAAGCAACAATCTTTCAATGAGATTATACTCATCTGTAACAACCGTGCGTTGAAGAGTGTATTGAGGAATTCAAAAAGAAATTGTCTCTTTCAGTAAAAACAATGGCACCAACAATATTGTTTCCATGTCGTATTGTTGAGAACAATCATTCCATGGATAAGAAGCTGATGATATTCTGTTCAACCTGATCGGTCGCCGAGCAGCAATTGATAGTTCAACCAGCTAATATAATAGTATCAACCCTTAATCTAGGAATACATAAATAAAAATAATAAAGACGAATTGAATCTTGAATTTATAGTAATAAGAGGGACACAAACCCATAAAAATAACGCTAACAATGAATTAACCACAGGAGAAAAATAATATAAATTAAAATTAGATATTAAAGGATAAGTTAGTTCTTTGGTGAATCATTCAAAAGCACCAGAAAAAGGTTGAATCAAACCTAAAAATCCAACCTTATTAGGGCCTCTACGAATCTGAATATAACATGAAACTTCACGTTCAAGTAAAGTTATAAAAGCAATCCCAACTAAAACACAAATAAATAAAATTACACTTACTACAAATATTAGAATTAAATCTTTTAATATCAAGTATTATTTGTAAAGATGAATAACATATAAATATTCTGAATCTATTGCGCTAATTTGCCAAAATAATAGTATTATTCAATAAAATGAATTATAGATTTATTTGGTCCTTTCGTAATGAAATATTTTAACTAATTGAAGATAGAAACCAACCTGGCTCACACCGGTTTAAACTCAGATCATGTAAAATTTTAAAGGTCAAACAGACCTAATTTTTAAGCTCCCACACCAAAAATTTATTTTAATCCAACATCGAGGTCACAATCTTTTTTTTCAATTTGAACTTTCTAAAAAAATTACGCTGTTATCCTTAGGTAATTTTGTCTTATAATCAAAATAATTGGATCGATAATTCATAAATTAATGTTGAGATACAAAAAAGGTTCACTACATTTTTTACCGCCGCAATTAAATTATAAAAAAAAAATTATAAATAAATACCAAAATAAAAGAAATATTTTATAATTAAACTCTCTAGGGTCTTCTCGTCTTCCAAAAACAATTGAGTTTTTCAAATCAAAAATGAAATCCTAATAAATTTGAATAGAGACAGTTATTTTCTTATCTAACCCTTCATTCCAGTTTTTAATTAAAAAACTAATGATTATGCCACCTTAGCACGGTCAAAATACCACGGCCATTCAAATACTCAGTGGGCAGGCCAGACCTTGAATTATAATCAAAAGGACATGTTTTTAATAAACAGGTGGAAAATTTATTGTCGAATTCCCTTACTTAACCTAAAAAAAAAAATATTCAACATAAAATTATACTAATTTTACTATTATTACTTAATCTTTATCATAAAAAAAAAAATTTGATAAGAAATTTAAAATTTATAAGAATAATATCGATTCATAAATCAATTTTAGCATTTTCTTATTGATAAAAAATTCTAATCCTACAATTTCATATTTTTTATAAATTAATAATAATAAAATTTTGAGCTCATCCCTGAAAATATTTAATATTACTAATAAAAACTTATTAATATAAGATTTCATCAATAATAAATTAATTTATTTATTTCAAAAAGATTAACATTTCATTACTAGAAATATTTATAATAGTTATAGCACAATGAAAAATATATTTTTCAGCTCTTTCAACTTCGAAATAATTAAATTTTTAATTTATTTTGATACACCCTAATTTTTATTTTTTATAATTTTTAAAATTATTTTCCAATTAATTCCATATACAATAATATTTTTTTCTATTGATAAAACAATAATATTCTCATTTTATTTAAAATTAATCAACTTCAAATTAAATTGAATTACACAATTATATTTTTGATGTGAATAAAATACTTATACCAAGTTCTAATTTGGACTTCCTAGATTCACTTTCCAGTAAATCTAATTCGTTACGACTTATCTCATATTACAATGGAAGCGAAGGGCGATATGTGCATATTTTAGAGCTGAAATTAAATCAACAAATTAATTGAAATTACTTTCAAATCCAAATTCATATTATTTTAAAAATAATAATCTTAAATTATATTTATTGTAACCCATTTCTTCTTTCTCATATACTACACGTTGATCTGATTAATTTTTTTATAAAAATTCTTGAATATTATTATTCTAATATAATATTCAAATCACAACGATATGTAAATTAATGAAGAAAGTTAATTGAATCGTGGATTATCGATTAAAATTTTTTTAATATAAAAAATAAAATTATATTTTAAATTAATTTTAAATAATAGATATCTAATCCCAGTTCATGAAATTTTTTTTTTTTCTTCATTAAAAATTAATAATTCAAATAAAAAAAATAAAAAAAACCTTTTAAAGTTCTTATTACAATTATTCTATTGTAAATTGATTAATACTAATTGAATTGAATTACATTATTTATATAACCGCAACTGTGTTGTGAGCACTCCTTATCAAGTATTTTAAATATAGCCATATGTAAACTGAAACTGAAGAATGCCAATAAAATAAATCAATTTTCGTTCAAAATAAAAAACGGTCGCATTAATAGTAAAATTTATATGACAACTCATAAAGTCGAATACTTCCTCTATTAATTGTGTCGGCACCTCAATCTAAATTCCAATCCTATGTTCAGACCTTCATAATTAATAGTACGCCGGGACAGATGAATGACCCGCGGTCTTTTTGAAGCGATAATAGGCTTGGTGATATATCATGGCGGCGTGTCAACTCAAACGGGGTACTCACCGACTCATGAATTATACTTTTATTAGGGCGGCATTCGTTTGAATACCAACACTATATATATAAGATTCTCCCTACTAGAACTCGCTCATTCTCTTCTCTCTTCATTCAGAATCCAGTTGTCGAACGAGTCAGTCAGTACAGAGTTAGTGCTGCTTCATTATGAAGCGACTAGAAGTAAAGTTTAATTTCAATTCAGTTTATCGGAAGTAGCAAATTAATCAACTATATGCAGAAATCATAGTGAAATAGTAACGCATCAGAAATCATCGCAGTAATAACTAAGGTATATATGTATAGTGTTATAAGAAAATATTCCATTATTAATTTCATAGTAAAAGAAATTATTGATTCAACAAAAGTAAAATTATTATCAATTGTTTAAAATAACTGGAGAACAGTTATTTAAATTGTCAGCTCATATTGTTTCTCATTTTAAATTATTGTTTATTCAATCTCATTTTGACTTTCTATACATTTTTCTCAGTAAATTATACCAGGTGTATCAATAGTTGTTTTTATATTTTAGAAAATACATATATATATATATTATTACAAGTCTTAATTGTATTATTTTCCGAAACGATTTGAGATTGGTCTTTGTACTGTCAAATTAAGTTCCCTCGCTTCATTACATACTGGGAGAAACAAGATCTCAAGCCGCTCTGGGAAATTGTTCCGTTATTGGTCAATAGACAGATAACACTCAGTATGTTATAACAAAAGGTGGACAGGTGTGGTCTTTCAATAAGAACACCCTGTACGTCTTACATCAATGGTGTCAGGTGTCGAGGTGTATTTACAGGAAAATAACGTTTATATGTTGATTTTCGCAAAAGATGTCAAACTCAAAATTTTCTCGATGCAAATAAGAATGAAAATATAGTAAAAATTGTTTTCCTCGTAAAAATATTATCAGAATTTGTGTAGTTGAAAGTGTGCATATATTGCAGTTTGCACTAAAGTTGTCATATTGGAAATTCATCTGGAAAAATATAATTGCAAATATAGAAGAATTTTTAATATTGTTTGTGGAATGCTAAAAGGAATGAAATTGTAGAAATATTCAGCAAAAGATAAACCTTTGGTAACAAATAAGGTCAGAAAAGTATTGAAAAATTGGAAAAATTAATACGAAAAGCATTTAGAAAGTAATATCAGTACAGAGAGTTTGACGAGTGGAAAATCAAAACATATATATCGTTTATACAGGGCTGATCTCAGAAAGTATTCGGAAAGGAAATTGAAATTTTTTTATTCAATGGGATTTTTATTAAAATTATTAAATCATGGAAACCCGACAACAGTGCCGTGGACTGGTAGGATTACCTATGAACCTACCATTACTATCAGTATGGATAATTTACCTTCTTTAATGGTTCTACAGATATCAAAGATTTTATTCGTGAAATTGAGTATTTGGCAGCTGTAGCAAGATGGACAGACAGTCAAATAAGTTCCATAGTTAGATTAAAATTGACAGGAATCGCCAGATTATTTATAGATACAGATGATAAATTAAAAAATACAAAGAATTAACTAATGAAAGAAAAATTTTTGAATTGTTATCAGAAAAATAGTGAATCAGTAAGGAATTTTTCCATAAGATTGAGAGCATCCGCAGCGAAATTACGAAAATTTACAGGAATTAATAGGGTTGATGATGTATTAAAGCAAAAATTTGAACAAGATACGCTTGTGCAATTTTGTATTGGATTGATAGATCCTGTAAGGAAAAAAGTTTTATCTGCCAGTCCTGTCAGTTTAAAAGAAGCCATCAAATTAGCAGAGAAAGAAGAATTAATTGAGACACTAACAGCTCAAACTAATATGAATTTTAGAAATTTCAATACGAATAAAATAGTGTGTACACATTGCAATCGTAAGGGTCATGAAGAATCAAATTGTAAGAAGAAAAATTGTGTATGTTATCATTGCGAAGAATTTGGTCACCTCTCATATAGATGTCCAAATAGAAATAGCTTTCGAAATGAGATATTAAGTGAATCAGGACCATGGTTTTCCGACTATGCTAAGGGAAACAGATTTAGAAAATTTGGAAAGATAAAGAAACCAAGAAAAAGGTTTTCTAACTATTCAATGGAAAATAAATTTCGAACTCAGGGAAGAATGAAGAAAAGGCAATCAAATAGAAACCGATATCAGAATTTTGGGAGAGTAATTGACAGAAGACAAACAGGAAATAGTTACGCGAATGGAAATAGTCCGAGAAAGTATGGAAAAATGTCCGGATATAACAGGAATTTGAATAGGAAGAAGCAAGAAAAGAATGTACTAACCTACGGTGAAGGTGAGGAACAGAATAACGGTATTTATTTAGAAAACGAAATGGTAATTGGCTAAAAATTTGGAAAAAGGGAAAAAGGTTTAACATGACCAAAATGATAAAACAGTGGATTGAATTAACTTTTGACGAAAAGCTAAATTTCTCAAGGGAGTGCACGCCCAAAACGAATTGCCGAGTAATCAAAAATGGATTTTCACGCCATGAAATGAGTCCAGCCGGCTCGAATCAAATGGAAATGTCTGAAAATAGTGAAGTGTTTGAGACACTAGGTTTCGAAGAAGTCGATTCAACGGAAAAGTATGGAAAATCGTCTAGGAAAGAAGATAACAGAGGTTATCGATTAAACAAGCCAAATATGATTGATGATTTGACAGTGACATCATTCATTAAACTAGAGAAAAATCGTGAAGATAGAAAATTGCCAACAGTGGAAATTGAAAATCCATGAAAATCAGCAAAGGTATTAACAAAACCGAAACGCCCTGTACACTAGGAAGGATAGTCAGAGACAGCCGGAAAAGTTCAAAGTATAGTCGTAGTGAAAGAGCCAGCTCATTCAAGAATGACACTTTTCAACCAGAACAATGGAAAACCCATGATCTGAGAACGACCATCATGAATAGTACGCCACTCGAAAGTGACAGTCTAAAAGTAGAAATTTATTCGTAAAAGAACGAACATTTCTTGCATAACGAAACAGAGACATGGAACGAAAAATTGCCAATGCAGTACCACAGCGTGAATGAAGGAAATTTATGTTCTGAAAATGGAAAAAGATATAAGGATAGGTATGAAAGTTTTTGATAATGAAAATATTCAAGAAGGTAGCAAACCATATACAGGAAGTATCGAATTGCTGAAGCTAACGCATCAAGGAATTTAGGAAGAAGATCGTTGTAGCACATAGGAAATCGTTGAAAGACAGTCTAAAAGGTAGATATGAATCACCCAAGAGAGATATTCTACCCTCCAGGACGTTGGAAAATGCCAAGAACCTCGGAATGATAGTCGCCAAAGAAAGTACTTTCGCAGTAGACGAAAATCAAAAGGCTGAATTTTATTCGTCCAAGGACAAGAATTTGCCGCCCAGATTATTGAATATATGCATAGTTAAAGTAAGGAGTAACATGAATTCGGAAAAAATTTAAAATCAAAGACAATAGCCAATAATGAATTTTCAACATCGAAAAACGTATTATGGTACGAGATTTGAAAGAAAATACCGAAGAAATAAGAAGTAGTTAAATATATAAAATCATCATAACCGTAGCCGTCAAAAGGAAAAATCGAATTTTAAGAAGTCATCGTTTTAAATTCAGAATCCACAATTTGAAAACAGGATTGTACACATGAATCGACTGAAAGTTAATCAGAGAGAAGAAAATCTCCGCAACTAGAAAATAGGCAGGAAATTATTTTAGAGAATAAAAGGATGAGTAACGTTAAACCCAGAGCGTCCTGTATATAGAAAGGATTATTTCCACCTAGGTGGCAATCCAACTCTTAACAATACGGTAGTATGCCCCGGAAAAGCGATCAAACTTTTTCAAGAGAATAATTTGTTGAAAGATATCAAAAGGAATGAAAGTGAACATAGTAAACAGGAGATAAGAATTCCGCCAATTTTTCTACGAGGTAGGGAAATAAGGAGAATAGTTAGAATATGGGAAGGAAAAAATATTAGAAGAATAGAACTTCAGGACGAAAGAACAATTGCAAGCAGGAACTCAAGAGGAAATAAAGGAAAAACCGATGAGAAAGATCAAGAAAAAGACCCCTAGAAAACCTAAAAACATTAGAAGATAGAAATCAACTTGAATCAACAGAATATGAAGGAGAAAGTATTCCGGAGATAAATCATAGTTATCAGACTAGAACACGTGGTACAGTAAAAGAGTTTCCATGGAATTATTACAAAGCATAAAGTCAAAATAAGTAATTTTCAAAAGTTCAAAGATAATGCACTTATGAAGTAATAATATTGTCAATATTTTAAACCCAGTTGAGATCTAATAGTATAGTAAGCCATTATAGATAAATAATTGGAATTCATGAAATCTTGCCAGATATACACAAGCACGTATCGAAACGTGTAGTCAAAGAAATTGAAACACCCTGTAAATTAACGCGAAATAAATATTGATGGGACTTTCTACCTGAACCATAACGTACCGCGTACCATTGGAAATATCGTTAAGTGACGGAATGGGACACATAAATTATCTAGTGTCGGTTATTCTACATGAGAATCGGACTTTTGAGTAAAGCATAGACAGTAAGAGAAAATTGTGTGTATTTCCTGAAATTTCGGAAGGACTTTATAGACATTAATGAAGTATTAATATAAACGGTTATAATTCTCTACCGAGAAGAGATTTTAGCATGTAATTAAAAGTGTTACCTTGATAATGACTAAGTGAAATAACATTAATTAAATGTAAACATGTGCGAAAAATATCGGTGATGATAAAGAACATTTTAAATTATCGTTAACAATTACGGATAATATAATATGGATTTTTGAACTATCTCTGGGTTCAAATTAATGATTAACAGCTTCTCACCAAATAGTTATTTACTGAGCATCGTATCGCCATGGAGAGTTTGAACTTTCAATCCAATTAAGTTCACAATACCCAAGGATGGATGGATATTCAAGCCCATAGTCAGAGTGCAGAGTTGAGGGACCCCCCAGGAAGCCTCATCGTAAGTGTGCAAGGGTGCACAAATTATCCAACTAAATAGAAGGTTGAACCATCACTTTAACACGGAAGAACCTTAGAAACTACCACTCACTGGAACTTTTAAACAAATGTCAGGTGACATTTTGCATCATAGAGAGAAGTCGATAATCACTGTCAAATACGTTCACTACTCGAAGGGTGGCTCGAAAAACTAACGACAAGGCCGTTTACTTCGCTGCAGACTGAGTGGAACTAAGTCATATGGTTCACAGATGATGTTTACATCATCCCTAGTCGAAGAGCAGACATAAGGTCGCTGGAGAATTTCAACCTGATTTCGCCAGACCACAGACGAACTCTATCACAGCAGGTGATGACAGGTCATATCTACAGGGTGGCGTTCTATTTCGAAGCCAGCATCGTCTCAGAAGACACTGACTTGAAAGGATCTTTATTGAGAATTTATATAAAGATTTGCATATTAAAATTAGTATGTTAGAATAGTAATTATATAAGTAGGTATATTGTTGACCATGTATGTAATATTAGGTGCATGATTGAATAAGGTAAAGGTCATATGTTATCATAGGTATTATCAGTAAGAATTTATTTAGTTTGCTCATGGTATGCTAAAACAATTGTCAGAGCCATAACCAAGTTGAGATCCAATACCACTCATCTACCCAAGATAATAGGGTCATGAAAAAGGTATCAATTAGAATTAATACCTTTTAAATGGGGAAAAGGAGGTGTGTTGTGAGCACTCCTTATCAAGTATTTTAAATATAGCCATATGTAAACTGAAACTGAAGAATGCCAATAAAATAAATCAATTTTCGTTCAAAATAAAAAACGGTCGCATTAATAGTAAAATTTATATGACAACTCATAAAGTCGAATACTTCCTCTATTAATTGTGTCGGCACCTCAATCTAAATTCCAATCCTATGTTCAGACCTTCATAATTAATAGTACGCCGGGACAGATGAATGACCCGCGGTCTTTTTGAAGCGATAATAGGCTTGGTGATATATCATGGCGGCGTGTCAACTCAAACGGGGTACTCACCGACTCATTAATTATACTTTCATTAGGGCGGCATTCGTTTGAATACCAACACTATATAAATAAGATTCTCCCTACTAGAACTCGCTCATTCTCTTCTCTCTTCATTCAGAATCCAGTTGTCGAACGAGTCAGTCAGTACAGAGTTAGTGCTGCTTCATTATGAAGCGACTAGAAGTAAAGTTTAATTTCAATTCAGTTTATCGGAAGTAGCAAATTAATCAACTATATGCAGAAATCATAGTGAAATAGTAACGCATCAGAAATCATCGCAGTAATAACTAAATGAATGGAATTAATATTTATCAAGAAGCTAAATAATCATATTGCACCAAGTGAAAGCGTAATATAATTCGGTAATAAAACGGAATAATTAAATCAGTGGCTCTTCAGTGGAGGGTAAGAAATCAAACTGTTTATTTGGCAAGGTATATATGTATAGTGTTATAAGAAAATATTCCATTATTAATTTCATAGTAAAAGAAATTATTGATTCAACAGAAGTAAAATTATTATCAATTGTTTAAAATAACTGGAGAACAGTTATTTAAATTGTCAGCTCATATTGTTTCTCATTTTAAATTATTGTTTATTCAATCTCATTTTGACTTTCTATACATTTTTCTCAGTAAATTATACCAGGTGTATCAATAGTTGTTTTTATATTTTAGAAAATACATATATATATATATTATTACAAGTCTTAATTGTATTATTCTTCCGAAACGATTTGAGATTGGTCTTTGTACTGTCAAATTAAGATCCCTCGCTTCATTACATACTGGGAGAAACAAGATCTCAAGCCGCTCTGGGAAATTGTTCCGTTATTGGTCAATAGACAGATAACACTCAGTATGTTATAACAAAAGGTGGACAGGTGTGGTCTTTCAATAAGAACACCCTGTACGTCTTAAATCAACTGCAGGAACAAATTTTGTCAATGTTTCTTATTATAGCTAAATCTAAATTTCTCCAATATTCAATACTATTTATTGCAGAAAATAATTTTTTTAATAATTTCTACTCGCCAGAACTTACATTTAAATTCACATAAAATCCAATTATAAAGGATAAATAGAATTTTTTGTAGTTAATAACTCTGAACTGAACATAGTTTCAATCCTTCCTTAAGAATTTCAGCCAAACAGAAACGTAATAGTTTTTTTGGTTTATTTCAGATAGAGTCGCCTATACCATATAGTATCGACTAATAAAGATAAATCATCAGAACTATTGAAATCTAAAGAATTTTTGACCTAGTGATTGTTTTTCGCATCACACCAGGGATTTATAAAATAAATCATCCACATTTCAATCCCAAAAAATTTTTTAAAAATTAAAAATTAATTTTAATGATATTGACAAAACAGCCTAACTTATTGGAGTATTTGAAATTTTATTCACACTAATTAAATCTTAATCACAAAGTATATTCTTATTATTACATCTACCCTATCAAAAATGCAATCAATATGTTTTACTGAGAGAATGAATCAAAAATTCATTAATCCTAATTTAAATTTCATTGAAATTATTTCCAAAATATTACACTAAAATGAACTTCAAAAATTTAAAGACTTATAAGTTACATAACTCAATTCATCCCACTAAATTGAATATATGATCTAATTTATCATTTAAATTTCCCCAAATTTAAAATGAAAAATGGAATCCTATTAAAATATAAAATAATCGAAAATATCACAATAAATCAACTTCAAAAATTCAATTACTTATAATTTACATAACTCAACCCATGCACTGATTCAAATATCCAATTTAATTTCTTATTGAAATTTTCTCAAATTTAAAATGAAAAATAAAACCCCATTAGAATATAAAATAATAGAAAATATTACAATAAAATCAACTTCAAAAATTCAATTACTTATAATTTACATAATTAAACTCATCCCACCAAATTGAATATCTTATCTAATTTCCTCATTTGAATTTCCCCAAATTCAAATGAAAAATAAAACCTCATTGAAATATAAAATGATCGAAAATATTACAATAAAATCAACTTTAAAAATTTAATTACTTATAATTCACATAACTCAATTTATCCCACTGAATTAAATATATAATCTGATTTCTCATTTGAATTTGCACAAATTTAAAATAAAAAATAAAATCCCATTAAAATATAAAATAATCGAAAATATTACAATAAAATAATTTAAAAAATGAATACTCCAATAAAATTTAATAATTTTTAATCTTTTTGAATTAAATATATAATCTAATTTCTTATTTAAACTTCCCCAAATTTAAAATAAAAAATAAAACCCCATTAAAATATGAAATAATTGAAAATATCACGATAAAATTATTAATTTTAAAATAAACTGAATACTCCAATAAAATTTAATAATTTTTAAAGTTTTTGAAAAATAATTATGTATAAAACCCCATAAAACAGCTGAAAATCATTTTTTATTTTTCAATTTCAATTTTTTTTTATTTCGAAAAATTTTCATTTTTCTTTTCTAAAATATTTATTACTTCAAGCAATGATACGAACTTATTTATTTTGATAAGAATCAGCCATCAAAGGAAAAAAAACTAAAAAAAAGGCAAAATTATCTGCCCAAACCTCAATAAAACTTGATCTAATATTTAAATTAAATATATTTTAAAATTGAACATTCAATATTTACATAAAAACTATTGATTTTATGTCAATTCAAAATGAGTTATTGAATATAATAATGCCAAATCTCTTATATTGAATAATTCAGTCTATAAATTATTATTAATTCAATATATAAAAAAAGATTAATTTCCAAAACTAGAGTTTTTTTCCGTTAATCATTGCTCTATTATATAAAAATTATATTTATTAATATATATATATATATATATAAAAAAAGGGTAGTCTCGTGACTGGACCAGTTGGAAATAACTATGAATTTGAAATGAACTTAGTAGAAAGGATATTCCTTGAGGTTGCAGTCAAATTTGATGGCCAGTGAAAAAAGAAAAACTCATGTTTATATATATATATATATATATATATATATATAAAAATTTTTTAATAATAGATAATTGAAGATTATATATTGTTTATATCTAATAATATCTAATAAACTACAAGAATTTATAATGAGTAGAAGATATAAATCGTAAAATGTTATATATATATATATATATTTATAAAAGACTTGATATTATAAGATGAATGATACTATACTTCTTTAAGGTTTCCTCCTTAATTTATATAATATGGTTAAATTTGAATTTGATATTCTTCATTGGCGATTAATATTCAGTAAAGATTAATAGATTATAAATTAATGAATATGATTAATAGATATTAACGTAATAGTTATATTCAGTTAATTCTCATATTAATAATAGAAATTCAACATATTTGAAAAAAAATCACATGCTTATGGACTTTCAGTATAGTCAATGAAATCTTGTTAAGAATTCGAGTTGAAAAGGGTCCCCGAAAAATGTTCGAATTTTTTTAACCAAATCGAGTTGTAATGTTTAATCATATATTGAACTTTCTAATTGAAATACATGAATTATGTTTACATACTTTAACGATACATATGAAATCAAGGGTGGGGAGCCTGATTAAAAGGCAATCTTGATGTGATTGAAAAAGTGTGAATAGCCCCCGCCGCACCCTTACAAACTTATGTTTAATGAAATTAAACCATTTTTTCAAATATCAAGAAAATTTGTACCCCATATACTAAAACATAAAAAGATAAGCTGAAAAAGCTACTGGGTTCATACCCCATTCATGAAGGTTTCAATCCTTTTCTTTTTGATTTTAAATTTATTTAAAATTTTGTTTTGTAGTTACATAATTATAGGAACTTTAAATACTATCCCTGCTTACTCTTGATTAAGAATATGAATTGGCTCAGAAATTAATCTTCTTTCAATTATCCCATTATTGAAATCCCCCAGAAAATTATATCCCTCAGAAGCCCCAATGAAATATTTTATTACTCAAAGCCTAGCATCAACAGTTTTATTATTTTTTTGTTATTATAATAAGAAATTCAAATGAATTTATACCCCAAAATTCAATATTTTTTTTATCAATTATATTAAATTCTGCCTTACTTATGAAAGTAGGTGCTCTTACCTTCCATAACTGGTTCCTCGAAGTTTTAGAAGGTCTTAATTGATATAACAGAATAATTATATCAACTTGGCAAAAAATTGGTCCAATAATTTCACTTATAATTCACGAATAACATAATTTTTCTCATTTATTATTATTTCTTCTTCAATTATTAGAGGAATCTTAGGAATAAACCAAATTAGATTACGGAAACTTTCAGCTTATTCATCGATTAATCATATAGCATGAATAATTGCCAAAATATTATGTTTTGAAACTATGTGAACAGTGTATTTTCTAGTTTATTCTATAATTACCATTTATATTGTTCTTATGTTCAAATACCTGAATATTTTCCATTTCACACAATTAATAAATTCACTTAATGCAAATAGAATTTTCAAGCTATTTTTTATTTCAAACTTTTTCTCACTAGGGGGGGTTACCTCCATTTTTAGGATTCTTACCAAAGTGATTGGTCATTAATAATTTAGTAGAAAATAGTTTTATTTTCTTAAGATTAATTTTGATCGTTTTTACTTTGCTACCGCTATTTTTTTATATACGTCTAACTTTTTCAACGTTAATATTTTCCACCAATGAAACTATTTTTAAAATTCCAAACATGATGAATTTCAAAATTATTTTATTGAATTTTTTCTCACTGATAGGACTTTTTATTTGTACTAGGATCTTCAATTCATTTCAAGGATTTAAGTTGAGTACAAACTTTTAGCCTTCAAAGCTAATAATAGATTTTGGTCTACCTTAAAAGTGAACTTTACCTTCAAATTTGCAATTTAAAATCATTTTTGACCACAAAGCTTATGATGAGAGAAATTTAATTTCGTTGATAAATTTACTGTTCATTGCCCAATCTCAGCCATCTCATCGGATAAGTGATTATTCTCGACCAACCAGAGATGTTGGTACGCTTTATTTTATTTTTGGAATTTGAGCAGGAATAGTAGAAACATCCCTAAGAATTCTAATTCGAGCTGAGTTAGGGAATCCTGGAACATTGATTGGTAACGATCAAATTTACAATGTAATTGTAACAGCCCATGCTTTCATCATATTTTTTTTATGGTTATACCAATTGTTATACCAAAATTGGTGTATTTGGAAATTGACGAGTCCCCTCAATACTGGGTGTCCCAGACATAGCATTTCTTCGAATAGATAACATAAGATTTTGATTACTCCCCCATCACTATTTTTTCTAATTATAAGAAGAGTTGTAGAAAGAGGGACTGGGACGGGTTGAACTGTTTACCCCCCACTTTCTGCTAATATTGCCCATAGAGGAGCATCTGTAGATTTGGCTATTTTTGGGCTTCATTCAGCCGGAATTTCCTTCATTCTGGGTGCAATTAATGTTATTAGCACAATTATTAATATACGACCTACAGGAATAACAATAGACCGAATACCTTCATTGGCTTGAGCTGTATTAATCACAACTATTTTGCTCCTGTTATCTTTACCAGTTTTAGCTGGTGCTATTACTATACTTTTTTGGACATCCTGAAGTTAACATTTTGATTTTACCAGTATTTGGAATAATTTCCCATATTATTAGCCAAGAAAGAAGAAGAAAAGAAACATTTGGAACTTTAGGAATAATTTATGCTATAATAGCAATTGGATAATTAGGATTTATTGTATGAGCTCAACATATATTCACTATTGGAATAAATTGATACACTCCTACAGGAATCAAAGTATTTAGATGATTAGCTACTCTCCATGAGACACAAGTATCCTTAGACCTGTTACACTTTGAGCATTATGATTTGTATTCTTATTTACAGTTGGTGGATGAACAGGAGTTGTTCTAGCCAATTCTCCTATTGATATTGTTCTTCATGATACATATTATGTTGTAGCACATTTTCATCATGTTTTTTCCATAGGAGCCGTATTTGCAATCATAGCAGGGATTGTTCAATGATTCCCCCTATTTACAATGATTCCCTCTATCTAAAAATTACTTTTTTTATTATATTTACAGGAGTAAATTTAACATTATTTCTTCAACATTTCTTAGGATTGAGGGAAAAACTCCGTCGTTATTCAGATTATCCTCATGCTTTTAATCTATGAAATATTATTTCATAAATTGGATCTTTAATTTCCTTAATTAGAGTAACTTTCTTATTATTTATTCTATGAGAGGCTACACTACACAACGAAAAACTTTAGGATAATTAAGAATAACATCTTCTATTGAATGATTGCAAAGACTCCTCCCTGCCCAACACAGGTATTCCGACTTACCTCTTCTATCTGCTAAATTCTAATATGGCAGATAAGTGCACTGGATTTAAACCTCAAATATAAAGTTTATACTTTTTTTAGAAATTGCTACATGGAAAACATTATTACTTCAAGATATCGCTTTCCCTTCAATAGAACAATGAGCTTATTTCCATAACCATGCTTTGATAATTTTAATTATTATTACAGTATTAGTAGGTCGATTAATAGCAACTTTACTTTTCAATGAATTTACCCATCGATATTTATTAGAAGGTCAATTATTTGAAATTATTTGAACAATTTTACCTACATTAACCTTAATTTTTATTGCTATCCCTTCTTCGCGATTAATTTATATTTTGGACGAAGATAATAACCCTATAATTACTATTAAAACTATTGGACATCAATGATACTGATCTTATGAATATTCAGATTTTAAAAATATTGAATTTGTTTCTCATATGCTACCCACTGCAGAATTGAATAAATTCAAGTTTCGTTTATTAGATGTAGATATTCGGATTGTTATTCCATTTGAATCTCAAATTTGAATATAAGTAACTGCAGCTGATGTTATTCACTCTTGAACAATTCCTTCTTTAGGTGTAAAAATTGATGCCACCCCAGATCGATCAAATCAAATTAGATTTTCTACTAATCGTTCAGGATTATTTTATGGTCAATGTTCAGAAATTTGTGGTGCAAACCATAGGCTTATACCAATTGTTATTAAGGAATTTCCCCAAAATTTTTTAAAAATTTAAAAAAACGGAAGTTTCATTAGATGGCCGATAATAAGCAATGGAATTTCAAATCATATTATGGAATTTCAAATCATATTAGTAGGTACTTCTAATGGAAAATTTAGTTGAAAAAATAACATCAGCTTGTCAAGCTGAAACTATTATAAATAATAATAATTTTTGATTCTTCAAATGATTAACCATCAAATTGAATAACTTCATTTTTATGATTTACTTTTTTTTTTTATATTTAATATTATTAAATATTATATTTTCCCAACCTTTTTCATCATTTGATCCCTCTTCAAATTCAGGACTTTCTTTAAATTGAACCAGAACTTTAATCGGGCTATTAGTAATTCCTCCAATGTTTTGACTCATTCCTTCGCGACTTAGAATATTTTGAACAGAAGTTATTTTTATCTTACATAAGGAATTTGAAATTTTTATTGTTAATAAATTCCAAGGAAGAACTTTATTCTTTGTATCCTTATTTCCTTTAATTTTATTTAATAATTTCTTATGATTATTCCCTTATATTTTTCCTAGGACTAGACATTTAACTTTAACATTAGCATTAGCTTTACCATTATAATCAACATTTATAATTCATGGGTAAATTAAAAAACTATTCTTTTTTAAACATTTGTACCTAAAGGGGGCCTTTTGCTGTATTAATGCCTTTCTTTGGGGGTTTCGAAATTTTAAAAAAATATTATTCGACCGGGAACCCTTTTGACTTTTCGATTATCTGCTCATATAATTGGGGACATCTTTCAAAAACATTGGGAAAATCGGCCCTTCCTTTTTTTATTAATAATTATTATTTAATAATTACTCAAATTCTAAGTCTTTGGGAAACACGTTTCAATTATTCAATCCCAAAAAATTTGCAATTTTAAGTTCCAAAAATTTTAGAAGTAAATGTATGTCAAGACATGAGAATCATTCCTTTCATCTAGTAGATGTTAGTCCATGACCGATTCTTAGATCATTTAGAGCAATAATTACAATAATAGGATAAATTGAATGATTTCATTCATACAACCATAATTTATTATTATTAGGATTATCTACAATTATACTAATTATATATCGATGATGACGGGATATTGTTCAAGAAAGTAACTTAAGGATTACGATGGCGAATAATTTTATTTATTACTTCAAAGAATTTTTTTCATCTGGTTTTTTTTTTGGTTTTTTATTATTCATTGATTAGGGACTAGGATTATAGTTAATTATAACATTAATTTGCAATTAAAAGGGATTGATTTTTAAAAAATTTTTCTCAAATGAGAAAAAAAAGCATTTAGTTTCGACCGAAAGTTTGATCATTTGATCCCCATTTTTTTTTTAAACCAAAACCAAAAGGGGGATACTTTGATGATAAAATTGAGATTTTTTTTAATTAAAAAAAAAATGAATCCCAAAAAAACTTTAACTTAAAATTAAAAAGGGTGTAACTTTGTTTTTATTTACATTTATATAGTTTAATAAAAAATTTCAATTTCATTGTAAATTCAGATATTTTATTTTAAATATTGGGAAAAAATTTATTTTCCCCATATCTTAATACTATGCCTAAATGGGGGATTTATTTATATAACTAG